>JAJEKB010008412.1:0-29457 GCA_022393335.1 Macrotrachela quadricornifera | reverse complement strand
ACATATTTTCGATCAATTAATTCAATTTCATCTAATTTTTCAATAAGTAATATAATTAAATAAAGTATATGACGTAAATTTGGTATGTCATTATTGACTTCTATTTAATAATAAACAAAAAAAAGATATCAATTCAAAAATTTTGAATCTTAGCGAGAAAAAAATTTGTCTATTTACTACCTTGATAGTATACAATTTTAGAAATGGACATAGCAGATACTTAATAATAATAGTACAAATGTTTTATTTAATGTTGATGTAAATGAAAAGGCTTTTTGTTTTGTAAAAGCAGAAATCAATTTTGGGTTGGAAACGATTCAGCTGAACTGGATGAACAATCAAATTGAGCTAATTAGGACTGGTTCTTTACTAGTTTATCATTAATAAATTTTTACTAGTATCTGACAATTTTCTGTATGAAAAACAATATTTTGTTTGTATTACTAAGTCGTAAAAATATAACAACTATCACTAAAACCACTCAACAATGCAGTATTCAATAAAATGTTTTGATTTTCAGGGCTGTGACTCGTTTAAACTAGAAGTAAGACTATGAATCTATCAGATTCCTTAAGTCATATAGTATAACATATATGAATATAGAGATTCTGTTCAAAATCATGGATTTTTGAAACTTCATCCTACAAAAGCTGCGGCTATTACAGTGCTACCGCGATGATTTTTGGAAAACTCTACTGCTGTCATAACTCCATGGATATCTCTGATATATATAATATGATAATCTAAATTAAATATGAAGAAAATACATTAGATTCAAATGACTAATTTCTGTTTAAAATCGACTTACAATGTCAAAATATATTTTCATAGACTATGATAATAAGAGACTTTGATTCTTCATCTCTTAATCCTGAATATCAATGTGAAAAATTTCATTCGACCACAATTGACAAGATTAAGTTATGCTCTATCTGTGTCTAGTCTTGTCAGATTCTACCTTCAAAACCGAACTGATTATGTAAAACCTGTTCGATTCCAACCCTAATTCAATGTATTTTCTTTTGTTAGAAACTTCATTTCAATAATTTTTTTCTAGAATGCAATTGTTAATAAAATATTTACTTGTTATTTTTTTTTGTTCATCTTTAAGATAATGTCGAAGTATAGAATCATTTTCAAAATCTCCATAATCATCATCAAATATAAAACTTTTTTCAACACGTACAATTGATGTTGGTAACATAATATCAAGCATATGTAACCAACAATTTGCACATACATTAAATAATGCATGTAAACGTCGACGAAATTTTTCTAATGAATTTTCTAATAAAAAGAAAAAAAGAAAAACGAAAATTAATTTCATTAAATGATATAAATATTTTACCAAAAAATGTACAACATAATCGAATAAAATAAAGAAGTGCTTCAGCACGATAAAAAAATGTTTTTTCAATTCCATTTTTTTCAACATTTAATTTTAATGCTTTAAGATTTCGTTCAATTTCAACTATTTCCCCAATCATAGCTGCATCAAATACTGTTCCATATTCAATGTGGTGTTGCATAAGACGTATTGATTCATTAAACCAATAATAACTAGATTTTGATATAATAAAACATGATCGATCATTAATTAAATCATTTATAATTAAATCTAAAAGAAAGAAAAGAAGTTTTTCAATATATAATTAAATAAAATTTTACATACAATCATTTTTTGATTTACATTCAAAAATTTTTGTTGTATTAGTTTTATGTATTGTTTCGATTTTTTTCCAATGTGATGTTATATCAATAGAACGTTTTATTTTTTTCTTTGATATAGAATTTGATTCTTCACAATAAAATCGTTTTTGTGTTAATTGTTGATTATCAGATGTAATCGATTGTAATGATGAATGATTATTCATTGATAAAGAAAAATATATATATATTAGTTGTAACGACAAATGTTAATGACAATTATTTTAAAAATCTAGTAATATAGGTATTTTGTGGATATATTTTAGTTATTTACTATTGGTATTCTATTAAGTTTCATAAACAGTATATGATTGGTGTTTTTCAAATTAATTAACGTGAAACTTATGGAATTCCGTTATATAGAAAGAAACATATTAAATTATATTTTGATTTAGAATGTTAAGATAGAAAGAGAATTAGATACGATCTAACATAGAAACAGGATGATATTAATCGTTTTTTGATATCTTGATTGGCTGTTGATGTTTCATCAGGATTTTATGTTCTTTGAACTGAGAAATATTTTTTACGAGTTATTATTCGATAGTTATATGATTATAATATAAGTTTGTTTTAGAAAGTTTCTTATATTGACTTGTCTATATAGATGTGTGTTTGAAAGACGTTAAATAATATTAAATAAAAAAGTATGACTATGTAAAGAATATATTTAGACAAGAGATCTATTTAGAAAACGTAATATTAAACGATTAAAACGAATTAAATAAATTATTTTTCTTTCATTCTGATTAGCTCTTCATTTTTGAAGAAAACATTATATTTGAATTAGATAATACTGATTTATTCGATTCGAAAAGAAAATTTTATTTTTTTTTAAACTTTTCAAGCGATTATAAAGCGCTGGTTAATCAAATTTTGGGCAAAACTTTTTTACCGATTTCTTTGGCATGGTCGGTTAGAGCATAGCAACTTATCCTCAAAAGTATTGATTTTTTTTGTTGTTTTTATATCGATTATTTATAAAAATTTCGAAACTACTATTATTTCCATAATATCCTTAGAGTGATATATCACTATTTACGCGACGACTAATAAATTCCCGTTGTTTATTTTTATCTTTATTTTAATTAATACTCTTCGTAAGATTCGAGTCTATCTGAGCTAAGCGTACATATAGATTGGGATACTCAGTATTTATATACAATAGACAGTGATATCAGAAGTGTAGTTCATTTCGATTTGGTAAACATTGACAACGTCATTATAAATCGAACCAGACTTGTAGAATCGTTGATATCAATACATATAAGTATTAGACTATATGCAAATATTCATATTATAAAAACTTTACACCGCAATTGATAGAATTTTTTAGTAGGATAAATAAACATTCAGTCATTGAAATAAATTGAGAGAAAACTCAGTTAAGGCTTCTTCATCAATTTTCAGATGTTTATACTTCCTTAATATATTCCTGCATTAACAAACCTTGCTCGTCCAATCGTCGTATTATTAATTAAACAATAGAAAATCACTTCATTTACTTAAAATCATTAGAAAATATTGAATTCTCTCTCGTAGACATGAAATACTTCAGTTTATTTTTACATCCACGTTTTTTGCTCGATCTATGTCCATAAGTGCAGGATTATGCCAGCACTGTCCATGAACATATTTCAATTGTAGGTATTGTTTTTTTTTGTAGGCTATAAATGTTGATAATCGGAAACACAACCTGTCGGTTGCGGATTGATTTGAAATATGGAGTAGCACAGAATAAATTGCAGTCTTAATATTTTTAAAATTTCTCCTCTATTATCCACTTAATTTAAACATTTTTTTTAACCAAAAGGCAGCGCTTGAAATTTTCTATAAAATCGTACATGACCGAACCCATAATCTATTTTATATATATTTGAAGAAAGTTGTAAAACTAATGAACTAGGAACAAAGGATGACCACATTGAGTGCCTAATTGTTTCATCACTTCGCTCTGTTAACAAAACAAAATATACCAAAAGATGCAGCATGAAAAGATCTACATGATATAAGGAGGAAATATAAAAAGATGAAACTAAGAAAACTGAATTCATTTTGTACAAAAAAATTTCCTGCTTTCACACGGTCAAAATTTGATCATCCAAAACTTTCCCCATTTTAAAAACAAAAGGTACAACTATAAAATAGGTAGGCTCGTATAAATTGTAAACCTTTCCATGCTGTATCTTTTGGTATATTTTTTTTCTTCTAATTAAGTGGAGGAAGTGATGAGAAAATGGGATGCAAAGTGTGGCCATTCTTTATGAACAGCTCGTTAGTTTTCACAGTTTTTTGTATGTGGTTACCTTTCATATTTTCTCAAATATATTCCAAATGAGTAAAAAATGACGAAAGACAGCCGCCATGACTGGTACGAGATGCCCATATCACCCGTCAAGTCTAGTCTGAAACGTCCTACATATCCGTCATGACTAGTCACGTTTTAGAGAAATGCTCTTCAAATACGTCTGGACTTCTCTAGTATGTCCTTAAACCCAATCAAGTCTAATCTGATTTGTCCTTTGAACCCGTTCAGACTAGTCCGAAGACACAAAAGGAAGATAAGAGACGGTTTCGAACATCCAATCTGACAGTATTCAAAATCGGACGAACATCCTGACGGCAAACTTGAACGTTGAGATAGACTGATATCAGTCGATACAGTCTAAGATGCAAAATTGACTCCCGTCAATTCTCTAGACAATCAGAAACTAGTCGATGTCACACAACTTTGATAGAGTCAGAACTAATTTGAAGCGTCATCTGTACTCGTCATGACTAGTACTTTTTTAACGAGTATGTCACCCGTTCCAGTCAGACTTGTCTGAAAACTCTAAACAACCAGCTTCCTTTTGATCAAATATATCTTGTCAATTCGTTTATAATGATCAATAATGGAAAGCACAAGAGATAGAATGCGAGTAGAAAATCTTTTCAATATCTATATCATTTGTTCAAAGTAATCGACAGATAATCAGATTTGTTTAGAATATAGACTAGATAGTAATATAACAATCATTTTATTGCCTATCTTATGCTGAAACCTTCGTAGATTGATGATTTAGCATAATTTAATATATAATGACGACAAAAATTAATGAAATCCATTTATTTTATATTAAAATTATGTCGATTGTTACTGGTGTTATAAAGTTTGTTTTTAGCTAAAACGACAAATAGAGTCTGCCATAATCGATAGTGAAGTGAAAGATAGATAGTATACTTTGTACATCTCTGCCTTGATATACCTTATTATAATTTGCATATCCGTATTTTGAAAATGTAAGAATAAATGGAAACATAAAAGGCAGAAGTAGGTACAAAGACTAATGTTTATGTTGTAGTGAGGAATGCTAATTTATTTATATTAAAACTATTACATGTACTAAATTTAAAAAAAGAAAAGTTAATTTAATTGGTAACTGAAAGTACGATGATTTAAAATTTAAAACTAAACCAAACCATAATATAAAAAAATCTAGTTTTTTTCATTATAAATTGTTTTTATTTTTGTATTTAAAATTTATGCTTTTTAATACAACTAATTACTCCTAGTTGATAATAATCAAAAGTTATTCCTTCAAAAAATATAAAAATTTTTTAAATTTATTTTGTTTAATGTTGTCTAAATGATCTCATATTCTGTAAAATATATTTTTTTATTCATATAAGATCATGAAAAATCTTTGAGTAAGACTGTATTAAATAGCATCTTAGAACGATTATGACCTTATAGAAGTTGATCTCTTGATCATACGACCCAAAGATCTAAACGATGGGTATCGGACACATAGTATACATTTTCAAATCTAACCCTCATCCTTATATATTTTGATTTAGACTAGTCCGGACTCATCCACAACATAAGGCTGCAACTCAAGGGGAAAACAGCGGATTTGGGATTTCAAATCCAGAGAAGATTTTTGGGATTTTTGCGATTCTCTGAGATTTTTTGGGAGTTTTAAGGATTTCGGAATTTTTAGGGATTATTTGGAATTCTTCAGAATTTTGAGATTCTTGGAACTTTTTGAAAATTTTTGACTTTTTTGGGGTTCTTTAGCATTTTAACCTTCCTTCTCGTTCTCTATCAAATGAATACCAGGTTTTCTTTTATGAAACAGCGTTCTACCGCGTCCTAAGATCCAGCAATTTGACTAAATTGATGGTACTTTTGCAATCACAACAAAAAAAAATATTCAAAGGCTTTTGGCCAATCAAGTGGTCCTAATTCAAATTAAAAACGTTCTACGACATTAACCTTCTGCCATTTCTCACATTTTTCTTTGCGCTGAAGGATTCATCACTTTTAACTGGTTACTATTGAAGCTTCTTAATCAGTGTTCACTATTATGTGTAAAAAAAGGATGAGTTAGTGATAGGAGCGCCATAATACCAATAACGTCAATAATAAACCATTTACTATTGAGTGATATTGGGATTGATATTGAGGTATTGATATTGACAAGAGTTGCGTCGATTCAAAATCAAAGAGTTTAGCTCTTTCGCGCGGAAAATTTGATTAAAAGATCGATTCTAAGAACTTATATGTATTTTAGGCAGCTTCCCATAATTTTGCAACCTGCATCTAAAAATGGCTTCTCGAAATCGTCAAGTCGGTCTAGGTTGCTATGAAAACTAATGAAAATTGACAACAAAAAGTTTTTCATTCTGAAAATAGCTATGAAAAACTTTCAATCTAAAAAACCTTATATGGATAGATGCTCCCTGTGTCGCTCTATCAAATGGTGAAAATCGCAGGTCTCAACTGTGTTCTTATCTAAAATTAATCAAAAATTGACGGCTGGCATTTTAAAAAGCATTAGACTATAGTCAGAATAGAAGATCGTCAAGTAACACCATCTTCTTTAAAAACAACAAGCTTCTTTTTAAACAAATTAAAAATTGTCAAAATGGACCCAGCCTACTCCTGGCGCTGCTGCTAAACATTACTTTGGGATATGACTACGATTAAAGTTATTCATTGGATATAATTCATATATTCATTTATCGTGCAACGCAATAGAGTAAAAGAAAAGGAATAAGTGATTTTCTGTCCTATAAATAACGTGAATCAGTGAGAGAACGAAAGGGTGACTAATGAATAAGTGAGTGACTACTATTTTCTCTAACCTTTATACTTTTTGCTTTCGTACCACTTATTGTATAATTGAATTTTAATAACTATCAATCTTTTTTAAAAATTGTTTTGTAAATTCCTATATAATGATAAAAAAATAGTGACGAAACTATGATTAATATTGTTCAAATAGTATGATGTTATTAGCTTGGACAATATTTTATGAATGTAGGAGTATTAACAATTCTAACATTGGCTTCTTCAACATACATATTGCACAGAAAGAACAAAAAAAAATCGTCAAGTGTGTTTTTTTTATGTAAGAAAAGAAAACTAATTTTTTTTCTTGTATTGTTTCGTTCTATTATCGAAAGGAACTATACTTTGTCAAGGTTTGTTTTTCGTTCTTCATTTATTCCCGCAAATAAAACGTGCTCCATACAATAACAAAACAAATAGATGGGCATAATCCAAGAGAAAGAAAAAGAAAAATCTATAAAGGAAGTGGATGCCGCATGAAAGATCACACTTTGAAATATATTCTCCCTAATACTTCCATCCTTTCAAATATAAAACATTCATACAATAAAATAATGAAAACGCAACAATCAACGACAATATGTAAAACTAGTGATGCACAAAAAACAGAACAAGCATCCGTCGTTAATGGTGCAAGAACATGTCGACGAATGAATGTCAAAATGGTACAAAATGTCCTTCTCATCTGGGTAGATAACAATATTGATGAAGAAAACAGTGCAGATTGTCGCAACACTGTAGTTCAATTACGACGTGTAGTGAACACTATCAATACATTCATTGATGGCAATGAATGTATTGAATTTCTTGAAACCAACAATAATGAAAAGGTATGTATCATCATATCTGGTTCGCTTGGTCAACATATTGTGCCTCGTATTCATCGCCTGTCTCAAGTAGATTCTATTTTTATCTTTTGTGCTAACAAAAACTACCACGAACAATGGGCCAAGGATTGGTCAAAAATTAAAGGTGTATTTACAGAAATTATTCCAATCTGTGTTGCTCTCAAAGAAGCAGCTCAAGAATGTGAGCAAAACTTGACCCCAATTAGCATCATGGCTACAAGTGATAATGCAATTAATAAAAAGTTGGATCACTTAGATCCCACTTTTATGTATACGCAAATTTTTAAAGAAATCATATTATCAATCAAATTTGAACAACAGCATATAACAGAATTAATTGATTACTGTCAAGTTGTGTTCACTAACAATGAAGCAGAACTCGTCAATGTTAAAAATTTAAAACAAAACTATCGTAATGAAACCCCAGTTTGGTGGTATACATACGAATGCTTCTTATATCCAATGCTCAATCGTGGTATTCGAACAATGGATGGAGATATTATGATAAAAATGGGTTTTTTTATCAACGATTTACACCGACATATCGAACAATTGCATCAAGAACAATTTATTCATCATCATACTGGTTCCACCATCACCGTTTATCGTGGTCAAGGCTTATCTAAGCAAGATTTTGATCATCTGAAGAATACCAAAGGTGGTTTAATATCTTTCAACAACTTTTTATCCACTAGTAAAGATCGTGAAGTTTCTCTACGTTTTGCTCGTAAAGCTCTTACTAATCCTGACTTAGTGGGAATCTTTTTTGTCATGACTATTAATACTTCGATATCGTCCATGCCTTTTGCATCCATCACTGAAATCAGCTATTTTAAAGAGGAGGATGAAGTTCTCTTCTCTATGCACACAGTATTTCGTATCTCCGATATTAAATCACTCGATAACAATAATCGTCTATTCCAAGTAGATTTGACACTTACCAGTGATGATGACAAAGATCTTCGTGTACTCACTGAGAGCATAAAAGAAGAGATTAAAGGATCAATCGGTTGGTATCGATTGGGTGAACTACTACTTAAAATATGTCAACCCAAAAAAGCTGAAGAAGTTTATAAAGTTCTCCTTGAACAAACAAGTGATGAGAGTGGAAAAGGATACATTTACGACCGACTTGGATTAGCCAAATATACTCAAGGAAAATACCAAGAAGCAATAGCATCCTATGAAAGATCACTTGAAATTGAAAAAAAAATGCCTTCTTCAAAACATCTTAGTTTGGCTTCAACTTACAATAACCTTGGCATGGTGTATTACAACATGAGTGATTACACAAAAGCACTTTCGTATTATGAAAAAGACCTTGAAATCAGCCAAAAATCACTTCCTTCAAATCATCCTAACTTGGCTTTGACCTACAACAATATCGGTGTGGTGTATTCCAATATGGGTAATAATTCAAAAGCGCTTTCATCTTATGAAAAAGCGCTTGAAATTGAACGACAATCACTTCCTTCAAATCATCCTGATTTGGCTAAGTCCTACAATAATATTGGTTCAGTATATTACAATATAGGTGAATATTCAAAAGCACTCTCATCTCATGAAAAGGCTCTTGAAATTCGTCAACAATCACTTCCTTCCGATCATACTGATTTGGGAGCATCCTATAACAATATTGGTAATGTGTATAAGAATATGGGTGAATATTCAAAAGCACTTTCATATTACGAAAAAACACTTGAAATCGGCAAAAAAGCGCTTCCTTCGAACCATCCTAATTTGGCTTTGATCTACAACAATATCGGCAATGTATATGACGGCATGCATGAATACTCGAAAGCACTGTCGTCTCATGAGAAAGCTCTTGAAATTCGACAACAATCTCTTTCTTCAAATCATCCTGATTTGGCTATGTCCTACAACAACATCGGTTGGGTATATTACAATAAAGGTGAATATTCGGAAGCACGTTCGTATTATGAACGTGCAGTGAGCATTGGAGAACATTCATTACCATCAAATCATTCTGAACTTCAAAAGTGGAGAAATAATCTTGATTTAGTAAAAAAGAAATTTTAATTATATAGTATTTGTTTGTTTTCCGCGAAAGAAAATCAAATATTTGAATAGAATATGTATGTTATATGAGATAAGCGTGCGCGTACAGAGGAACGTTGTTCTTATTGAAAACACAAGTGAGGTGCTATCCATTGGTAAGCTTACACAATTCATATTGAATGATATGTATTGGATGAAAGAAGACTTTCACACCAATTTTTATGTTTCAATAAGGTAAGATTCCTCGGAATTCTCTTAAAAAATGACCATTCAATAGGCTCTTTATTAATATACATTTCACTTTAACTATGAGGAGAGAATAAATTTTTTTAATATTTTCATTGATAGCTGGTGATGAGAAATGTAGATGGATACCCTAGTCGAACTATTTTTAGCAAGCGCATGACATTCTTGACTTTCTTGAGCCTGAATGTCATGCGCTATGGACACATCTTGAGTCAAGACTTGAGATCACCAAAAAACTAAAGCGCTGGTGATCCTTGTTCCATTGCTTATTGTTCTTATTTATGCACTTGAATTCTTGTTCAAGCACTTGTGCTTTATGATCAAGCAAGTATACAATAGTTGGATCATAGACGTGTTAGTTGTTTTCCGTTTTAGTTAATTGCTCTTTAGAAATGGCTAACCGTCAACTCCTTAATGAGAATAATGAATAAATGTGCACCAATAAGAAAATGAATAATATAACTGGGTTTCGCAAAATAAACGTTACAAAGACGAAATATTGAATAAAAAAAGAGATAAAACGGAAAATTGACAATAGAAATTTTGCCATCGGAATCTCGGCAATATTGTAAAGTTTTAAAAACTATCTGGAACTTTTCGAGATTATGGTAATAAAAAATTTCATATAGCAATTTATTGTTCAGAATTGGAACAATGAAGTATCTCATAAAAGTTTTTATTGCCGTACTCTCGAAAAACTCCAGATAGTTTTTAAAACTTTGACACATTTCCGAAATTTCAATGTTGAAATTTCTACTGTCGATTTTTCAGAAAACCAAAAAGCATAACAATAACAAAGGACTTCTGTGAATTATCAGACAATCTACAAAAGCTGTTTAGTTAAAGAGTGAAGCAAGGCAAATAATGTAAACTCACAAAGCTCTAGAGAAACTGTCATCGTCACTTGAAACTTTAGTGATATGTAAAAGTTTCTCATATTTCCTTTTCATTTTAAATGAATGATAGAATACCAAAACGACATTCACAATAACTGTTTGTCAATAAAATTTCATAGTTTAAAAAACAAATATTGTAAGAAAGAAAACGAAAAGGCAATCCAAACCAGTAATCAGACTCAAATATTGTCAACAGTACGGATCGTCATTTGATCTTGGATAGGAAAACCGCGGTTCTTTTATTCAAATTGATTGTTTCCAAACTATCCTTTCCTATGATCCTTCATGAGTTCAGTGCATGATTAGCTTGGTCTTGACGCATAAATCATGCAAGCGTTCAAGCGCTTGTCTGTGAACAGAAAAGCATGCGCTATGGACACATCTTGAACTCAAGTCTTGCAAGCGCTTGAATAAAAAAGTTCGACTAGGGTACTTTTTATATATGTATATAGTTAGGAAAGCTAGTATTGAGGGTGACGTGAATATGAACGTATAAATATGTATTTTTGAATTTTGTTCATATCGTTGAAAATAGTAAATGGTCATGATGTTGCTATCAAGTGAATGTAGGAATTATGAGTGGATATTGATTATTGGAGTTTTGAAGCTTTGCGAGGTTTGTCAAGTGAAGAAAGACTAATATCAGGAGAAATCCCAATGTAGCTGTAAATGAATTTCAATGACTTTTATGATTGCACATAGATATGAATCGTTGTATCAAGGGATTGTAAATGTAAAAAAATAGTATTGGAGTATAGTACAAGTTTTTTAGTTTACGTCGTTGTTGATGTTTTGCAAAAGGCGACTATGGCCTTTTGACCAATAACGAGATATATGTAGGTTTGCAGGGAAAGACTTCCACTATCCAACGGTATATATCATTTAATATTGTTGCTCACCGCGAGAAAATCCACATATATAATGTTGAGTGGGCATCTGTCATCGGGTCAAAGGTCAATTAACAAATATTCAAAAGTTAGGGTGTGGTGGGCATAGGTATTGGTGGTTGTGACTGTTACTTGATGGTTTTCAATAAAACCACAACCTCATCCACACGTATACCTCTGAAGATGAACCCAAACGTTGACCTTTGACCCGGTAACCGGCACACACTCAATATTACGTGTAGATTTTCCTACGGTACGCAACAGAATCTGACAGTACATATACCACTAGATAGAGAAAATCTTCTTCTCTAAACGTAAATACATCCCGTTATTTGCTCAAAAATTCATCTATAAGTCATGGTTGCCTTTTGCATGAATATTATTTCATTTTGCAAACAATATACTAAGGTAGTGACTTCATGCAACTTCGTCCCATCAGTCAGAATTGTTTTGATATGAAATCCTAACAGTATTTGAATCGCCATGAAAACGATGAAAAGAGAAAATATTAGCAAATACTGTATGTCTAATCATAGTAACTAACTTTTAATGCTACTTTCTGTATTATTTTAATATGATATTACCACTCAGTTCCGACGGGATATATGCACCTTAAGGCTGGCTAGTCAGTCAACTGAATGTAGGTTAGCTCAACAATTAACATAAAGATACAAAAAATGGAGCCTTTCATCTAAATATAACCACTGTTTCCAATAACCTTTCGGAAACGATATATCCACTATAACAACAAAATGCGAAAAGATAGTGTTGAATCGTCGGCTAATCTCAATCTGCATGTTTTCTCATTCATAGATACTCCTTATTTGAGTGCTTCATGGCAACAGCGATCAGATCGGCGCCATGAAACAAGCGATAGGCATCACCATGCACTCCTTCGAAGCACATTGTGAGTCCTGCAGTATTATGATAATAAGACTCCCTTTCTGCCTTTCGGTTCCTCGCGGATATTTTGTTGTTTCTTAGATATCAATAACTATATCACTGCTAGTTATTAGTTTCTCATCTCAGATCATCTAACTTGATCCTTTGTCAATTCTCTCACTGTTATTTTCCAAAGCCCAATCTTTTTCAGACAAATCTCAGACACTAATTGTACTAAACTACTATGAAATGACACATTTGAAAATCTATTCATAATTTATAACTTGAAGTGAAAGTGGAATTCAATTTTCCGATTTCACAAATATTTTTTTATACAAGGTACCGCATTTTTTCAAATTTATTTTCGAACCGGTTATACTCGCTTGATGCTTTCTTTATACCTGAACTCGAAGTGAACATCTCAATGAGAAAATTAAAAGACCTGTATTTTTTTGAATAATTTTCCAGTAAAGTGATCATTTCTAAATTTCTAAATAATTATAATTGAATAAAGTTATTTATATATAATTTTATTTATTTTCAAGAGTATTGAACTTCTAGATGTGCATATATATTATAAATCGAATTAGACATCGCATGATTCGTTGTGTATCATTTTTTGTTAATCTAGGAAGTTAAACAATCTAATACATTTTCTCCCAACTTATCAATCAAAAGTTCACTCGATTTTGCCTTTTATTTCAATGTATGTTACATTTTATATATACTTTCGCATTTATGATGTGTTCTAGAGACTAAAACAAAGTAAACAAGTTCGTCTACTCTAAATGAATTAATGCATTATTGGCAAAAAAGAAATCAGTCAATGATTTCCTTCTAAACGAGAAAATCCGATTTACCTATTTTTGCTCAGAATAAATCACGTAGGCTAGGTGTCTCTTCACAATCATGACTTTAAAAAACAGTAATTCAACTGACACTTGATTGGTGATATATTATAACTGAATAATATGCCATGAATAAATTATAAAAAGATACTTTCAAATTTCAGTTGCAGAAAACCTTTCAAAGAAAATGGTGCAAAATATTGAAAGCAAAAATTAGTTCAATTTATTGAGCATCATGCATTATAAAAGTAATTGTTTCCAGCTGACCACCGTAATCCTTAATTACCCATACGACGATATAAACAGAAGTCTAAATGTAGGAAACTGAATTAGATGAAACGGAATCTACTTCCGATTAAAAAAGATATAAAAACTAAACAAGATAATGGCTTGCAGCATAAGCATCCCTCCTTAAGAAGTATCCTTTTCCTCAATCTAAAATTTTCTGTTTTTTTTTATAATATTTAATTTCATTATAACCGCAACCTTTATGCTATTCGACAGTTTCATAGTAACTTAAACTGTCTGATTCTGCAGCGACAACCTGTTCAATGTCTTCTCTTTTTTCTTGAATATTAGCTGGATCCAGACCTATATTTGCCGATGGTTGTGCTTGTACTTGTTATTAGTCGGGTTCACATTCCACTTTATTTAATGAAAAACAGCGATATATATATATATGTGTTGAGCGATACATGTAGAGAAAAGGAAACAAAGGTCATCAAGATCGAAAATGTAGGTGATGAAATGATATCACACGAACAAAAAGTAATATGATCGAAAATGAAGTATAGAGAGAATAAAGAAAAGAATGTAAATGAACTACATCTATATATCACTGTAACAGTGATGGAAAGGACTAACGCATAAAAGCCAATCAAAGATCTATTGATCCTGTGAATTCTGATGGATAGGGTGTATAGCTCATACTTATGAGCATGATTGTTTATTCTAAAATCTAATCACAAGTATGTTAAAGTATTAATAGCAACTCTCTCCGAACAACTTTTGGCTGGAGTTATTAACATCTTGCTGATTATCTTAGGTACTCCTCAGTAAAAACTACATCAGAAAAATCAGATTATTAATCGATTACACTTAAAAAGTTATGGCATGGTTTCAATTACATGTTTTCTCAACCGATTATAATTTATTATACAAAAATACCAGTTACAATCGATTAAGACAAAATCAAAATCTCAAAATTTTGATTTTTTTATGTGAAAAAAATCTAATTAAAGCAGATTATAATAGTGCCATTGTATTATTTTTAATCTCTTGCGACGTACTTCATGGAGCCATTGGTAACCTCTTAAAGCCTCAGGATACCATTAATAACTTGCCGAGGTTATTACGGATACTGTTAGTAACTGCTTGAGGCTATCTAAAGTAGGAATGTAACAATATCAATATTAGTTTCAAATGATATTAGCCAGTACTAGTATTGGTATACGTATTGATTACTGCTGGCTAGTAATGACTAGCATCGATATTGACCACAATTGAGCAGTAGTGACCGCTATTGATGAAAATAAAATTCGAAAATTGAGGGAAACTTTAGTAGAATCGGATTTCTCGATCTCAAAAGCATTCAATCAAACTTTTTACAAAATCATTATTTTCGAAAAATAAACTTCTTTTTGTGAAAAAAGCAAGTTCATGAGTTTTGCAGAAGAAGAAGAACGAACTTGACTTATTCATTAAAGAACACACTTTTTTTGAAAAAAATGATTTTTTTTTTATTAACTTTGATCAAAGACTTGTGTGTGGAGGGATTCTAATCTATTAGCAAATGTTTGGAAGTTTTTAGTTTCGTTTTTAGCATTACTAGTCAGTACTCATCAGTGCCAATATTACTAGAAAATGAAATTACCTAATACCGTTTTGTATCAGTATTAATGTATTGATATTAGTAAATTTCTTCCCTAGAAGGCTCTAAGACATTACTAATGATACCATGTAGTGGACCACACGTTGTCTTCAGTGGTGTCAGGCATAACTCCGGGATATTACTAATAGGATCTAAAGATACTCCACAGAAGGTTACCAATGTTACCCTGGTATGGCTCCTAGGATGCTACTAATGATACTCTAAGAAAATTTCTATAGAATTAGGAATCGTATCCTGAGATAAACTGAAGGAAATTACTATTGATATCCAGAGGTACTTATCAGGATGTTACTAATGCTGGCTAAAAGTGATCCAGAGAACGTTGCTATTAATACTTTAACATATCTGCTAACATAAACGTAATGAGATTTAGAGATAAGCACATTGATGAACATGAGATGAGCTGCACACTCTTACTAGCGAATACTCGAAATCGCTTTTTTCCCTAAAGAAGAGAGTTCTAAGATGTGCAGATGTTATCATTTAAAAGAAAAAAAAATTAATTTCTATGCCTAATCCTATTATAAGAATTTAAATTCAGACATATTTTCCCTCTTTATCATACAAATTAATTAGTGTTGTTTTCTTCTATGCATTGAATATCACCGACGAATAATATTGATGTAACACTTTAGCACTAATTAACATGAAGGAAGTAACAGCGATCATTCCATAATATACATGAAAAAAGCTGTTAGCACAATTCCTAATAAGATTAAAAACGTGAAACATGTTATAATTCTAGTAAGCAATCGCAGTAAACTAATGATTGTATATATTATGAGCCACATTTTAGTCTGTCTGAGATAGAAAAGAACAGAAGACATATCTTAAATGTTTGTTCTACTTTTTATTTATATCTCTCGATGATTTCATATTTTACAACTTAATAGTACTCGTACAATATGTTTTAGTATACTAAAATTGATTCCTCTAATAATGAATTATATGATATCTGTCACGATCTATGACGGGTTGATAACATTGTATCAATCATGGTCTGTGATGCTATCTTGAACCTTCGATTACCATCTGTGAAAGGGCGAAGGAATGGGTCCAACTTTCTACCCCTATATTTCAACACTCCTTTTAGATCGTGTTTCACCAAAGAATGTAGCTCCAATGGCGGATTTGAATCAATCTGAATTAAACTGCATTTGATCTGCATTATAGTGCCACTAGTTTTACAGAGTTTTCCAGAATCTGACATTGTTGAACAATGGAAATGAAAAATCATTCAATTACTCTCGGATAATATAAGAAAAAATGTCAAAACTCTTTCATAAATTAATTCAACATTAGCGATTACGAGAAACGCTTGTATGTTCAAAAAAATGTGACACAATGCCGATTAATATATCAATTCACTTAACAATGATATGCATCTGCCATAGCTAGAAAAGCATTAACAAGCTTGCGCAGTTCATTGATTGAAAGAAATGATTTTTATTCACGATTTTTCTTCACTAATTAGGATGATCAATTACATTGTAATCGTTTCATACCAGTTTTATATTGCTAACTTCATTAATTAATATTTTATTTCCTTAATCAATCATTTCCTCTTATAGGACGACCACATATGCAAAAATTTGCCGAATATGCAGATAAACAAACGTCTTCATATTTGTAGTTAATGGCCTTCGCTGGTGTTGTACGTGGCCGTGTATTCAGCAGACGATGACGGGCATCTTTCAAGTCTCGAGCATTATCCTGTACCGATTAAACATGATAGTTAACGCTAAAAAAATAATAAATGAAAAAAAAAGACTCACTTTGTATTGAAGATAGAGTAACATAGATGCTCGAGCATCTTCTGTCGCTAAATGGCCATTTTGAGCATTAAGATCAATGTTTAATAGTACTAGGGCTTCGTGTGCCAGAGAGAAATATCTATACAAGAATTTATTCTACTTTCAAATCAAATTTAGGATGAACATACCTATATTGTTGTCTATTTTGTGTTCTGAACCATTCACTGATATCAATAAAATGCGAGTAGTGTACACCTTTCTCTAGCTTGAGCCATTTGATGTCACCTTGTGGTTTTTGACCAACGATAATGGTCGTCTGATCAAGTAGCACATGGATCTAAGAAAGCCATAATACATTGCAAGTCAATTTTATTCAATTCGAAAGCAATATGCAATACTTTTTCGAGCACTTCGTCGAGCGATGGTGCCTGTTCCAGATCTTTTATTCGCAGTCCTGTCAGCGGATAGAGATCACTGACAATTTCATCCTTGGGCTTGATGAGGGAGTTAAAAATAACTTGACATTGACTGTCGACTACAGCAACACTGCATGGAGTTCGATCTTCATGTGTAAAACCTGATGCCACACATTCAACATCAATTGACACAATACGATTGTTAGCAGAATTTGTACATGCCATATTATTTGATCTTTTAATATCTTCTTGCGTTTAAATATGATACTAAAAAACCTATAAAAAAAGACAGGCACTCACTATTACCTTTACATATATATCAATGATCGTGCATATTTCAAAAGAAAATTAATTAGGCATAGTATAAATATTTATTGTATGTAGCACGATGAAAACGAGTTGTTTTTGCTTAGAAAAAAAATACGCTAAACTCGGGCCTCATTTAAATAAGAATCAAATCGAAGTCATGCTTTGAATTAGGCAAGAATTGCACAACGAAGTAAAATATTACTACTCATAAAAATGACGCAGAAAAGCAAGAGAACGAGAAAAAAACGCAACTATGTGTCATTATAAACGAACAGTGACAAATGAAACATTGTCAATAATATAAAGTCTTTATTTTTTATCAGATAGAAGAGATTGTGATTAACTCTTTAACGGATGACTTTTGGATTATCAAGTTAAGTGGCTAGTAATAAATCAATCAGCTTAGCCTTGACTCACGTTGAGATATGCAGTTTCGGTGCAAACACTGAAATACCGACGGTGATGTTCACTGGACCAGTGACGGCACTGTTAAAAAAGCATAGAATAATATGCTCTTGCTCTAATTGCAATTTTTTACTACGCGGTGAATATCAGTGTCGGTGCAGGCAGTGTAATCAGTACCATCAGTATCATTGTAGTCACTACATCGACGAACGTCAGTGTGACTTTGTCGGTGGACAATATACTGAAACTGCACATTCCTAGACGAAGGAAACCTACAGTTGCATATCCAAATATTAATTTTCTGCATGCAAAAATGTTATCTTTTCTAGCAGAGTCATGTTTCTATCTTATTATATTTCTATAATAATACACAAAAAGAGTGGAACATATATGTCCCACGAGAGAACCAAATAGTTGAGCACGATGAAAGATGAACACGGAAAGTTGAGCACAGGGAAAGCTCAGCACGAGAACACGAGCACAAAAAATAAAAATCCACGCATATGGTTTTTATTTACCAGTATCCATCGTCCAAGAATTGACAATTTAACGAAAATCAAGGGCTTCAAGGAGCATGAAACGAGAGCATCAAGCAAGAGAGAAAGGGAGGGTTCAATAATGAGAAGAGAGAGGCGAGGCAAGTGAACGTGATTGAGAAAGATGGGAAGCGGGAAGACAGAATAGAGAGATATGAGAGAATAAGGAGAGAGGAGCATCAGGAGGGAATATATAGATCTGACAAAGAATATACAGAGATGGGAGATCAGAGAGGCACGAGAGGAAGACAGGAGAACGAAGGAGGGAGACTGGATGGCGAGAGCGCAAGAAAAGGGAAGTAATCAATGGAACAGAGGGAGGATAGGCAGAGGGTGAGATGGGGGAGGGGAGACGGGAGACCGAGAGCTACGAGGAGGTGAAGCGGCGAGAGAAAGAGTAAAGGGAGAGAAATGAAGGGGAGAGAGAGCAGAAATGGTAGAGGTGGAATGGCGAGAGTGAGCGAGGGAGGGAGAGGAGAGAGAATAATAAGGGTTACGATCTTTGAAAGTCGAATACTCAAAGTGTCTCTTAAATTTCTTGGACTTCCAGTTTCTGAATATTTCGTCTCACCTTGTGAAGCCTCACGTTCAATTTTCATTTTGTATGCCTCATGTATATGTTAACTTTAATGTTTTGTGCTCAACTTTTATCAATCCCAAATCCGCATTCGATATCGGTTCTGATTCTGGCATTCTTTTACTTCTTGATTATCCATTATTATTTAATATTTTTCACAAAGTCTGGAAAAAGGACTAGAATGTATGATCAGAAATCCGATGTCAATTCTACCTTTTTTTCTTTATTACTCCAATATTTTTTTGCATCATCAAAAAATTTTGAATATTTAAGAAAAAAATGTCTACAGCGCTCAAAGATAGAACACCAGATATCAAGATTAATTCCTTTGTTTTGTATTAATTTTATTAGTAATCATTAGTTACTAATATTTATGAAAACATCTAATCAAACGCTATCAAGAATGTAAAACAAAAATTCTAACTAATCTTGTAAGATATTAATATTTTTTTTGCTTTCAATTAAGTATCTTTCAGTAATAAGAAGGGCATATACAGAATAATTAAGAGATAGCTTTGTCTACTTTTTTAAACCAATCACGGGAGACTAAACTAGCAGCTCATTAGAGATAAGAAAATTTGTTATGAGAAGAGGACCAGAGAATAATGCAAGTTAATACTAAAGTCAGCTATGAACATCGAATCAAAAGCACGTTGTCAGTAAAGAATGCTTCAACTTAGATTGGACGTCACAGCTCTTTTTTTGACGAAACAAAACCGAATATCTGCTAAGACATAGCTGTACGGCGAGAACGTTTCAGGAACATAGCATATAGTGCACTGATACAACAAATAATGTGCATCATGAGCTAACAAAACACATTGATACTAATTTTGGAATCTACGTGTTATAATTTTCAAATTTTGTTAATTTCAAGGATTCGTACAAATTTGTACGCATGAATAGAAATAGGCAATTACATAGATTGTATGATTAAATTTGAAAACAACTGAGATATCAGATACAGGTATTTACTCCATATGATGTCTTGTATTAGTTTCCAGAAAGCTCTATGATCTTTCGAAAATCAAATGACCGCCCGTATCTGGAGGGTGAGAGTGACGACAGAAAACCAAACCCACATGAAAAGACACACAGGTCAACCTTCTTGTTGAGAGTCAAGATAGAAACTTATGCAAAAAATATCACTGAGGCTGTTACATACTTAGAGGTGCCCAAAAATAGTGGCGGAAGTACCTTATTTTCTTATAAAAAACTTACCTTATTAGTTGAAGAGTAATCAAATAGCATAGAAGAACAGAGCGTCGTTCTCTATCATACTATAAAAAAATTAATTTTTCTCAAGCTCTTTATAGGAAAATAAGATATCTTTATCACTATTTTTGGGTACCCCTAAGTAGTTTGATTTCGTTTCATAGATATTATAAACGTGGTTGCGATCATGCTCATCAAACGTTTCCTTTAAATAGCTAAAAAATCAATTTGAATTTGCGAAAAACTATTACAAAACATTAAATCGCTTACTTACATTATACGTTCCTGAAAAATCATTAGAGATGCAGATATTAGATATTTAATGTTCATATTTCCGAAATCTAGAAATATATAATATGGGTTTACTTCTGCTTTTATCGTGCTTCTTATTAACTTCTTCCTTGAAAAATTCGACTTCAATAATTAGAAATTTAGCGAAAACTGCAACAATTTGAGATTTACCATGAACTCGGTTTTTAACTGCAAAATCTGGTTCAATCTCTTTGTCGGGAAAGATATTGTTCACTAAGCAAAATACAAAGATTGAAATAGTGACAGTTCTGATGTATATATGTTATGAATAAGATCAGAAAAGGATTTGCGAGCAATCATAAGGAAATATTAAAAAATTACTATTTCTGGTCAAAATATCTGCGTCTGAAAAACGTAGAAATTGATGTAAGATTTTTCAAGAATGTCTCACAAGTTCAAAAATGATTTTGAGGCTTTTCTTAACAAATTCTTTCACAACTTCGGCGACTTCTTATTCATATATATATATGTGCTCCATAGTAGACGATGTATAATGCAATAATTCTACTTTCCTCTTAAGCTATGCAAAAATTTTGTCATACATAAAGGCAGATGATGGAAATTCGATACAAAAATTATATATAACATTTCTCCATATTTTGATAACTGAAAGTTTTTCATTGAATTTCACTTTTAATTGGCATAAGAAAATAAAAGGTACGCTGTCCAATGAGATTTTATACGTAAAACGGCTACCTGTGACCGGCATCTCAGAGAAGTACCAATGAACGAATAACTATTTGCATCAAATTAGTCATGGAAGTTGCACTTTAGGAAAGATCTGAAGAACTAATCTTTACGATATTTTGTAAGAAACGATGCAGTGCTCATGAGAGTAATATAAGTAGAATGTTCGCATCTTGGAAAATTTTGCACATTATTTCTTATGCGAAGTTCACCAGGATATTTTGATTTTCAAATTTAATAATGTGGACTCATTCCATGGCAAATCAGTTAGTTTTTCTTAGAAACAGCTAAGTATTATTATTTTACAATCTAGCAGGTTAGGAACTTCCTGATCGTAAGTAAACATTAGCGTGCTATACAAACACAGGAACACACTATCACTACCCAAAACATGTCTCAGTTTTGGAAATTGTATATTTTAATGTTAGTTGTGAGCATTGATCGATTGAAATAAAATGTTTTCATTGAGGATTAAAGTGAGATACATAATATGTGAAGAAATGATTTTATCAAAACTAGTCTGAATCAACCGGTTGTATAGAGAGGTACAAATGACTATCAATTATGTTTGTAAATCTTTGTTCATTCACTAAAATATCTAGTTTAAGAAATTTGAAGCTTTCCATTCTAATCATTGTATGTGGTAGCAAGGATTGAATACTATTACATCATAACAAGTAAAAACTTTCTAACAGTAGCAGCACAGTATTTTCTATCAGAAAAAGATCAGCAAATCTGTAGGATAAGTACTACTTATCTACATTACATGACATAGTTAAAAAATTTACAACACCATCTGTCAAAAATATTAACTTTTTAAAACATTGTAATTATTTCTTAATTTTAATAGAAACTATAAATTATCTTGGACAGTAAAAATAAAATTGTTTCATAATATTCCAATTGATTTCTAGCTATCAGTTGCATCTTTTGATTGTCAATAGATTTTACTTAGTTGAAACATTAAAAAAAATTTCTATAATAAATATAATGAAATGAACATCACATTTGCTTTCTTAGATAGTCTACTGAGAATCTTCACACTTTCAAAATGGTTCGATCAATCCTTTGTATATAATTCGAACTATTTACTATGTTTGAGTTCTTTTGTTGTAGGAATTGATGTGCTTAGAATGGAAAATATATAGAAAATACGATATTCTTCATGATAAAGCAAGTGTAAAAAATTATAAATTAGTATTCACATTGCTGTTGTTACTATTCTTATATTGACTATCGATTTCCGTTTTGTAATCATCATATGAATTTTAATAGAATTTTATTCTTTATTATGTTGATTGTCACAATGCAGTATGTTATATACTTTGAAGAATTCGAACTGAAACTCTTTTGAGAACATGAAAATTATTAATTAGAATATTTATTGTGATTAACATGTCAATTTTTGAAAATAATATCAAAAAAATTCATCATCATATTTCATTAATGATATGCCATAAGCACAAATCCTTTTTACGCTAGTGTGCATCAAACTGGAATCTATTAACAGTTAAACGCTTGAGCCACTTCGAATACTACTATTTTAAATATAAAATATTTACTATTAAGTGTTTATATGCAAAAGAATTCTCTATTTAATAGATAGAAGAAAAATTGAAATAATTAAATGAAAGATAATACTAACATTTTGTACACTTGATATATCTTTTTGATGAACTGTTTTGTTAATTAGTAAGAAAAAAAACACCACTTCTTTATACATGATTGAACAAGATGATTAATTGATAAAACTCATCAGAATACATAAAAATTGTTTTGGAGATGCTATAAAAAAAGAAGCATTTCATTTAACATAAAATACAAAAAGGAAATTACTACACAGAATGTCGCTAAAGTCCATCAAAGGACAAAACATAAATATCTATTAAATAAGTCATTTTTTAATAAACATAAATTCATATTATTAAAAAAAAAGCAATTAAATTATTTTAAACTATTCAATAGATATTTACATTTAGTTTATTTTTTTAGCGAACTTATATAATTTATTTTTTGATACAATGACACGACTAGATTTCACAATATTTGTTTACAAACAAACAAAAAATGATTTGTTCTATATTTAAACTTTATAGTTTAAATTTTTTTTTATTAATTAAACTGTAACAGTAAACTATTTTATGAATTCATAATATTGAATGATATACACATAAATAAAATGTAAGATATATTTAAGTTATTTTGTTTTTAAATTTATTTTAAAATAGTTCATTTTTTGTTGGCCAATCATTTGAATAATAAAAAGGCGTAGTTTGATTTAATTGATTATTATGAAGTTGTTGTTGTTGTTGTTGTTGTTGTTGTTGTTCAATTGCTTGTTGTGTTAATGTTAATGATTCTGATTCTAATAATTTTTCAATTTCTTTCGTATCATTCATAAAATCAAGTATTGATGTTTCTAATTTAGTATTTATTGGATTATTTAATGTTTTAAATGTTAATTCAATAAAATCAGCACGATGTAGAATTGGATTAAAAAATGATTTGATTTCAAGTGTCATAAAAATTAAATTTTGTAAATTTGGATGGATAAAATGACATGTTATAGTTTCATTGCTTGATGCTGTTGTTGAACGTAATAACGCCTGAAGTACATGTCCTTGTTCACTTGTAGGTATAAAATCTAATATAGATTTTTGTCGTAATAAATCATATGATATTGATGGTAATGTTGATACTGAACGATCAACAAGAAAAATTTTCCAATCATGTGGTGAACAACGACAACGTAATATTGATAATTGATGATTTTTATAAAGAGACATATTTGTTTCACTATATTTTGTTATTAATGGTAAATGACATATACCAATAAAAGCAAGAAAACCTGGTACATTTGTTTTTAATGGTTTTAATGTATTGTCAATCATTTTTGTCATACCATCAATATTAACAGATGAATATGTATCAGTATTACCTTGTTTTAAACGACATTCAAAACGAATTTTTACTCCATTACCTTGATTTAATGACATAAGTTGACTTTTTGTACGTAAGAAATCATCTGGATGTACAAATGATAAAAAATTTTGTCTTTTCCATTGATCAGGTGTAGTATTAAGAATACGATTAATTGAATCAGTAACATGAATTATACGAAATACTGATTGTGGTTCAATTGTAGTTACAAATAAAAATGAATTACTTGCTTCAATTGTTAAAAAATTTGCTTCACTTTCAGTTAAATTTGATGGACGTAATGGATCATGTTTATGACGTGAATTCATTTCATTTATTTGATCAGCAGCTATTTTAAGTAAATCAAGATGATGAAGTTTTGTTGATTTAGAATCATTTCGATTTGAAATTAATGTTGATAATTCTTTAAAATGTGCTTTTTCTAATGCACGTCGTTGTGCTTCAACTTGTGTATGTTTTTCACGTTTACGTGCAAGATCATTTTCTTCATCATCATCATCATTATCATCAGAACTTCCTTCTTCAGTTGATGTTAATTTTGTTGTTTTTATCATTGAATCATTTCTATTAGATGGTATACCTCGAGATAACTCAGTTGAACAATGAGAAAATGTTGGATATGATGTATCAGAATAATTACTGTTATCACTATATATTGATGCTGGGGAATAACTTGCATCAGTATCAATTGTTGCTTTACGTTTTTTTGATGTAGACATGCCTAATGATGATGGTTGAGTCATTATAGGCATTTGATGTGTATTTATTGAAGTTGAAGGACATAACCCATAAACTTCATTTTCAATTGTTGTATTTGGTGGATTCGAAAGAAATCCTTCTTCTGTTGGATAAGAATTATATCCAGAATAAAATTGTAAAGAATTTTGCATGACTTTTTTTTATATAAAAATTAAAATAGAATAAAGAACGTAAGTATCTTACAATTTATAACGATAGAATAGGTTCGCCTACGCACAGGTGTGCATGATTTTTTTCACATTATTTGTGCACTATTCCGTCATAAGCAGGTAGGACGTAAATAATAATAATAAAAAACCTGTTCTTTTTCTTTCTCGATTTTTTCCCGTCACCTATCGTCATCGTCGTCCTTTTTTTTATTCTTATGTTAATACCTAGGTGTTTTGACGACAACAAATGAGACCTTTTTCTTTTCCTCTTCTTCTTTTTTTATTTATCTTCAAATTTTTCTTTTTCTTTCCACTATCCTTTTTCATCGAACGTTTTCTTTTTTCCTATAAGACCAATTATTATTTTGATATAAAATAAAAAAAAAGAAAAAAATTTATTTTTAAGTAATCAAAAAGAAAAATGAAAAAATAATTGTATATGTATTAATTAGTTGAATATTTGCTTGATTACAACCATCTATAGTACATAATATTATTGTTCCATACATTTTTATTTCACCTTTTATACCAGCAAAATTTTTTAGTCTAAAATTTCCTGTAGAATCTAATAATCTAGTTGAATCCATAATATTTTCCATAATACATGTTCGTAAATAAAGTTTTTTATGAATTAATGAACGATTAAGATTTTGATCAATATCAATAATACTACCAGATATTTTAACACAAAATCGTGCAGGAAATAAACCATTTTTACCATTTATTGTTGTTTGACATTCAGTTTCAAATTTATTATCAATTGGATTAAATGGATCACTACATGTATCATTATGAAAATTTGTTGTCATACATTTAAAACAAGATAAGGAATCAATTGTATTAATAAAATATAATATAAGAATAAATAAACTAATTAAAATCATCGTTGAAACAAATTTTTCCAATGATTTTTTTTTAAAATTTTTTCTATACACTTGATATTATTTGAAGTAATTTATATGTGTTCTTTCTTTGCTTGATTTCTCGACTATATATATTTTCTTTTGTATTTCTTCGTCGATCTTTTTTTGCATGTCGTGTTCATGAAGAACTAACTAATAACATTCAATAGTTCTCGTTGCAATTTGATGTTAGAAATAGTGACTATTTTTTTTTCTTGTTGATGTGATGACATGCATATATATTATCTAAGAAACAAAAAAATTTTAACATCTTTTGTTTTGGTGATCTCACGAGAATTGCATGTTATAATATGAAGCAACATTGTTGTCAATTATACAACAAATAGCTACAAGCTAATAATGTTTGTATAGGAAATGAGAAAATGAGAAAAAAAAAGAATTGTTCATTTTATAATATATATTTTTTTTTGATCGTCTACTATCGATAAATGTTATGATGTTTTTAGAGATTATGTCGTTTTTTTTTGCATATTATAAAAGGTAGATTGTGATCGATTATTTGTTAAGCAATTCTTAATTCTTCAGAGAATAGAATATAAACTGATAAATTTAATAGAAATATATTCTACAGAAGATTTTTGAAATTTATAATAATTAAAACATATATGTTTGTTTTACTTGACTTTTTAGACAAATGAAAAATAAATAATAAATGAGTTATAGAATACAAATGAACCAATTCTAAGATAACTAAACAGATGTTAATAAAAACCTCGAAATTTAATATATTAATGATTCTAGAAAAGCTCGTTAACGATAAAAATGAATCGAGTTAGCTTTGTAAAGTTGTGCTTATTCAATTAATTCGTATATTAAATTTATTCACAATTGGTTAAGAATAATTCTGTATAATTTAACATATAAAGTATTAAAGAACTTTTAAGAAACATCTACATTTCCATTCTTTTCATTATCTTATTATTCAATTTTTAATAACCGACGAATAATAGGTTCAATAGTTTAAATTACATTCATAATTTATATTTATAACTATTCAAGAAAGTCAGAAATGTTTTGAAAATTTAATTAAATTTCAAATAATTAAGGGATTTTTGTCACTATTTATCTTTACATTTGAAAGATAAAGTTACTCCTATATTGAAAAGATTTTTATAGAATATTTAATTAATTTGTAACATGAGAAAAAATATATATATATATATACTATGTTACATGATTCCCTTAATAAATTACAACATTAGTAAATCTTTTATTTATAATTTCTTATCTATTGAATATGATAGCAGAACAATAGTATAGATATTATAGATTCATCGTTTATATTTCATAGGATCTCAGACAATAAATGGTTAAAATATGAAGATTTTATTGACAATTTAAAACGTATTCATAGTTGGCGAGGTCGAACGATACGACCGATTACAATATCTAAACGGACTATCATGCGGTTCGTCTACACGGTGTAGATGACCAGATAGAGGCCATATATGGCGCTCAAGAATACAGTTAAATACGGTTCATTTACGGCTATCTGGATCAGTTGGTTCGATCCAATTGAACTTTTCAAATTAATCGGTTTTTACTGGTGAATTTTTGTTTAATATTTAGGATAGTAAAACCAATCTATTTTGCTCATATCTATCAATTTTCTCGATTTCAATGATCGTAAAATAAAAGTCTGAAAGTTTTTTTAACGTACAAATGTTTATTCGTCATCAAAATTCTAACTGTAACTATTCAGCTCAGGCTTTTTCAACATGCAATGAGAGTCTTGGTCCGTATTAAATAAATGTATTATGATCACGAAACATCAAGCAGTCATCAGATTTTAAATTTAATCTAAACTAATGCATTTTCACTGCGAAAATTAGTGCTTATTTTTCTGAACTACTTTTAACCGACTGTCAGATTTTGTAGATTACTTATCTTTCTATCGATAATATTATATATTATATCAATTGAGAAGCCTTTCAGGTTTATCAGATAGGTATTTCAAATAAGATATGATCAACCTTATCAATTCTTCGAAAGACATACTACTTTTTATTACGGAAGATTGATAAAATGCTGGACATATGTTGTTTCATATTAATCATTGTGAGTTACAGATGAACTTTCTTCAAAAATGAATCTTTTCCTCCATTTTTAATATTTCTGTGCATAAAACATGATAGAATTAAATATAATTTATTACTATTATGAACTTTAAACGTAAGTTTCATACTGTATCTTTTCATAGAACTGAATAATTATATCCAATAACTAGACCAATCCATCAAAATAAAAAATCTCTGTCAATTCCAAATATGATTGTATTAATTCTACAAAAATGAATTTGTAACATTTATTTATTAGATAATATTCTTTTCTAATAGCAATTCTGTGTTATTGTATTTTATAAATCATTGTTATCTAGCGTCCTCTATTGAAGTATTTTATTAATTGGTAATCTATTCGAATCCAATGTAATATGAAAATATTTTTTATCCATCATATTTTTTTGTTTTTCTGTAACATATATATATATATGCGTAGATTGGTTTCTCATTAAAAAAGCTTCTTTTTGTTTAAAATAAAATTCATAATTATGGTGCGAGTTACTATTAAAGGTGGTGTTTGGCGTAATACAGAAGTAAATTTTTATATAAATAATTTTTTTATAAATAATTATTATTATAATTTTATATTCTTAGGATGAAATTCTTAAAGCAGCTGTTATGAAATATGGCAAAAATCAATGGTCACGAATTGCTTCTTTACTTCATCGAAAATCTTCTAAACAATGTAAAGCTCGTTGGTATATATATTTTTTAATTAATATTAATAAGAAAAAAGAAATTATTTATTTATTTTATTATTCATAGGTTTGAATGGTTAGATCCATCAATTAAAAAAACTGAATGGTCACGTGACGAAGATGAAAAATTATTACATATGGCAAAATTAATGCCAACACAATGGAGAACCATAGCACCAATTGTTCAACGTACAGCTGCACAATGTCTTGAACGTTATGAATATTTACTGTACGTTTGTTTTGAAATTGAAGTTGTTTTTTTTTGTTTGATATTATGAATTTTTTTTTATGTTTTTTAGTGATCAAGCTCAACGTCGACGTGAAGGTCTGGATGAAAATACTGATGATCCACGTTCATTACGTCCTGGTGAAATTGA
>JAJEKB010008411.1:0-20506 GCA_022393335.1 Macrotrachela quadricornifera | reverse complement strand
TAGTCGTTTCTTCAGGAAAAAATAGCGAATTCTTGCAGGATCTTGATCATATCTTTCAAGAATCTTGCACTGAAATATGAAAGATTTTCCTTAGGGCTATTACATGAAACAGAGAAAATAAATTTTATTAAGAATGAGAATAAAAGTAAGAGAGATAACATTTTTGAGTAGACTTCTCCATCCGCTTGATAAAACACTGTCCAAAATTATAGGAAAACTTAAAGAAATAGATTTCAACAGAACAATGGATATGATAACAAAAAAAAGACCAGAACAGAACAAAAATATCCATTACTTATACATTCCTATAATTTTTCTGTCACTATTTTAATACATGATATTTAACAATGTTCTATATATATATATATATATATGTCGTATCGAAGTTGTTTTCAAACTGAAAGAAGATAGAAATAGACTGATACAGAGTTTATTTATTACTACATGTTCCTGAATGATGATAGCGTGAATTACATAGAACTTTTGCTTGTTTACATTTGCATCCATTTGTTTTGCAACCTCCCTTACAGTCACATTTTAACATTCCTTGACCACCGGTAATGCTTTGAAGTCTGGCGATTTCTCTTAATGACTTTGGCTCGTCTATTGGAACAGCCTCTACGTGCAATGTCGGTTCCCCCGGTGCTTTAGCAAATTGATGAAATGAGAAATGACCGAGTAAAATACCATTTGCTGAGGACGATGATGCTGATGCAGCCATGTAATTATTCCAGTATTAGTAGTTAATTATCAGTAAAGAGAAAATATATATTTATTTCATGAAAAATTACAGGATTTATATGCCAGAGCGGATCACACATCTTCGAAAAAAACCCATCAAATGATCGAGATAGACCGATTGGAACAAACCCATCAGACACAAGACATATGATAAGATGGTACAGAGAAAGAAAGGAAAAGATCAAACATATGTGACAGAAATGAAAAAATCCAAATATATGTGACGTGTGGAAGGAAAAAACCAATGACGAAGAACGAAAAGAAAATACATATGTGAGGAATAGAATCAGTGAATATTATCGTTTCAGTCTTTTAACAACAACTTCGATGTTTCTTTTGTCGAAGTTCTAACTTCGTTGATAATTAAAATTATCGAAGTTGTAACTTCGTCAATTCTCTGTTGTCGAAGTTTAACTTCGATGGTAAAATTTGTGGAAGTTGTAACTTCGTTATTTGAGGTTGTCGAAGTTGCAACTTCGATACGACATATATATATCTTTCGAGGATTTTAAACTGCTTGTGTCAAGAAAAATTTTCTCTCCAATTTATGTTTTCTTTATATCTGAGAAATCATTGATGTAGACATCAGTAAAATATACTGACTTGTATTTAATTGATCAGTATTTAATATGAATTATCAGTAAAAAATTCAAAATATCAATATTTAATTGAATGGTCAGTAATTATTGTGTTTGGTCAGTAGGTTAATAGTTTGATCAGTATTAAAATAAAAATAGCAGTAATTAATTCAGTTTGATCATTTTAAATTCTATTCGGTCATTTAATAAATAGTATTTTATCAGTTACCAATTCTTTATTTTCGATGAAAATATGGTGGTATAAATGAAAAACATGTTGTTTACGTTGTTCGTTGATGACGTCATCGACTAATATATATTTTCTTCTATCCTTTTCTTTCCTTTGTTTCAAGGTACTTTCCAAGTTTTCTCTTTTCCTGTTATAGTTCAGGTACTTTCCCTCTCTTTATGTATTCTTCCAAGTATCGTTGGGTCTTTTCCCTGCGATTTCACGTATATATATAGCTGCTATCTCCAAAAAAAGATATGAACCATTTTGATCTGTTGGATTAGTCACTTTTTACCAGTATTATCTTTAATTTCTTTCGACGATGGCAACTGCAATGGAAATTAATGAAGTACCAACTTATGTTTCGGATGAGGAGATAACTACTGATGAAACGGTAGTTAATGAACGTACCACAATTATAAAAAGAAGACAACGAAATTGGGTAAAAGATATGGTATTTAACAATATTGGGGAAGCTGAAGAAGCAGTAGTTAAAGAAAATAAATGGAGTTATTTTTATATAAACACAACTACAAAAGGAAAAAAAAAGTTTTTTAGATGTAACAAAGTTAAGTGTCGAGGAATTCAATGTGATGCTGGTATTTACTTGTTATTTGATTCTACAACTGATGAAGTTATCCTATTTCGAGACAAATCCGACCATACTCATGATCGTGTAGGAAGAAAAGATTCAGGAATATCTAATGAAGTAAAAGAAGTAATCAAGGATTTATTCCAGTTGGAATTGAAACCCAACGCTATAATCGAAGTACTACATGAACGTGGAATGGTAGCACCAACGATTAAACAGTTGCATAACTTTTTAGCCACGTTGAAGAGTAAAACATTTGGTCCAACTACAATAAGTCTTGGTGAGATTGAACAATGGTGTTTAGAGGCAAGCAAGTCAATTCCAGAATTAGATGATACTTCTTTTATTGTGTCATATCAAATTGTGTATGGTAATGGTGATGATGGAGATGATGGCAAAGACATCGATGATGATGTAAATGACAAAAAGTTTCGTTTATTCATTTTTACAAAGAGACTTCTTCAAATAGCTTCATCAGCAACGAAAATTCATGCAGACGCAACATACAAATTAATATGGCAAGGATTCCCTGTTCTTATTGTTGGTACATAAGATCTTGATCGACATTTCCATCCTTTGCGTCTTGCAGTTTGCACAGATGAGAAAAAAAGCGGATTTTACGTTTATATTTCATAGTTTACAAGAAGGTGTACGGAAGCTTAATTTGGAAGATATGAATCCAGATGTTTTAATTGCAGATGGAGCTGGCTCAATACGCAATGCATTCCAGGATGTTTTTGGAGAAAAAACTATAGTTATGTGTTGGGCTCATATGCATAGCAAAGTAATGAAAAAGATAGAATCTATGGTGGATCAGTCAAAGCAACAAGATTTGGTTCATGACTTAGAAGCATTACAACTGGCACAAAATGAACGAATTTTCACGAAAGCATCCAAATTTTTTGTTAAAAAATGGATAAAAAGCCAGCCCAATTTCATCGAATATTTCCAAACAGAATGGCTTACATCACGTAAGGGATGACACGAAGGCGTTCGGCATTTGACACCAAGTACCAACAATGCTTTAGAAGCGACCAACAGAATTATCAAAGCTGAAAACACTTTGAGAGAACGTCTGTCATTATCAAGATTTAAAAGTTTAGCATTCGAAATTGTCGAAAAATGGTCAAAGGCATATGAAAGAGGTTTAAGGAAGTACAATGAAAAGCAAACAGTTTCGTTGAGTTTATGGACTACCGGATATCAATGGGTAAAATTAAACAAGCCAGTACTTTCGACTGAACATGATGATGGCATTGAATACTTCATACCTGCTGGAGACGAAACTAAAATTACAAACGCTGATATCGATGTCATGAAGAAAATGAAATGGTATACTTTTGATCAATACACAACAAGAGCATTCAATATTTGGTCTGTCACGTTACCGATAGATCAATCGAAATGGTTAGATGGTATTTGTAATTGTCCAACATTTTTTAAAAACTTTATGTGTAAACATGTGGTTGGTATGGCAATTAGATTAAATTATTGTAAAGCACCACCTGCTGCTAAAAATGTTCCCATTGGTGAAAAACGACGTCGTGGCAGACCATTGAAAGCCAAAAAAGCTTTACTTGTTCAATAAAATTCTTTCAATATAAATATTACTTTTCTACTGATGTAAATTAATAAAATACTGACGAAATGAGGATTAAATACTGATCAAAAAACAATTAATTACTAACAAAAAAATAGATAAATACTGATATTTTTTAAATTAATTACTGATATTTAGAATTGATTACTGATCAAAAAATAATTTTTTACTGATCAAAAGATACTGATCATTTGAAGAATAATCTACTGACCATTCATAATAAAATACTGACCATTTAATTTTTAGCCAAATATATTATAATAGGACTTTTCTTTACAACAACTGAAAATTCTCTCTATTCTTCTCTATCACATCAAACAGAGTAAAACACAATATTATAGAAGTTGTCTTTTCTCACAAATTCAAAGAAAATGAAACATTTTTTTTGATGATGATCATGTTTTCTTTCTTTTAGCACCACTTCGTGCCGCTTTGATAGATATTCCTGCAAATGCCAAATGGAATAAGAGTGGTCAAACAGTAGGAGGACAAAATCCAACACTCTCTGGCCCTCGAGGTTTATATGTGGATGATGAACAAACAATTTATGTTGCTGATTCTTCGAATGACCGTATTGTGACATGGAAATCGGGTGAAACAAATGGACAAATAGTGGTAGGTGGACGTGGACATGGACTAGAAAATGGTACTCATCAATTGTATGGACCAACAGATGTGATCGTGGATAAAGAAAGAGATAGTCTTATTATTTGTGATTGGTGGAATGACAGAGTAGTTAGATGGCCTCGTCAAAATGGAACAAGTGGAGAAATAATTATTTCGAATATCTCTTGTTGGGGTTTGACAATGGATGACAATGGATTTCTCTATGTCTCTGATAATGTCAAAGATGAAGTAAGAAGATATCGAATGGGTGAATCCCAAGGAATAGTAGTAGCAGGTGGAAATGGACGAGGAGATCGTCTTGATCAGCTCAATTTCCCAACTTACATATTCGTCGATCGAGAACATTCAGTATTTGTGTCTGATTATAATAAACACCGTGTGATGAAATGGATAGAAGGTGCAAAAGAAGGTATTGTTGTTGCTGGTGGACAAGGATTTGGAAATAGTTTGACACAATTGTCTTTTCCTCGAGGAGTTGTAGTTGATCAATTGGGTACTGTTTATGTAGCTGATGAACAAAATCATCGAATTGTACGTTGGCCTAAAGGAGCACAAGAAGGAAATGTTATTGTTGATGGAAATGGTAAAGGAGCACAAGCAAATCAATTCAATGTCCCTGTAGGATTGTCATTTGATCGACAAGGCAATCTCTATGTTGTTGATTATGGTAACAAACGAGTACAACGATTTAACATTGAAATACCATGAAATTAATCGGATGAATTGATAAATTTTATTTATTTTCAGCTATTGACTATTGTATTTTGATTGCTGTGTAATTTTAATTGAAAAGAAATAAATGAATTGATGTATATTTATATTCAAGTGCGCGCGCGACCAGAGAGACCCTGATTGTTGGAGGCGCAAAAGCCAACAGCTGTAAGACAATGTACATACATACGTACGTACATAAAAGGTCTTTCGGTTGTCTTTGTCCAACAAGAGCAGTATCTCTCTGGGTTGAATTAATGTAGAAAACATACACTAACTCAACGCTAGAAAAAAGTTAATCAATTGGAAAAAATTCACACTCCTTACGGAAAATATTTAATTTTGAATTGAAATACAAGTAACGTTCATCGACTGTCGATTCACTTGACCTTAGACTGACACAATGGAGATGTCGATATAATTGCTCATAGATGCGAACGGGGATTCAATATGTTTGGTTACGTATAACAGAATAACTGGGTTATAATGCTTATCTAGTAACTATAGTTGCAACAATTGTAGAGAAGATCATAAAGTTTACTGCGTCATTATGATTTAAATTAATCCACCAGTACTGGTTAAAAATGACGATTATTGTTTAATTATTTGTTTTGACTGCATTGCTATTCAATGTTATATCAGCAACTAGGTGCTTTGTTAATAATTTAAAATTTTACAAGTGAGTTTAGGCATAAAACTATGATGAGCAGAAATCATATTCTTTAAATAATTTTATATGATTCTTTGTTTGAGTTTAAACTGCCTTTCTAAAAGCATTTTTTGTATGCGTATCAATGTCGGAGGACAGATTAAAATTCAGTTCAATTTAAAATTGTCCTAGCTCAGATCAAAATATTATTCTCTACTAGGATAGAATTAAATTTTGATTTGTACTAGTTGAAATTAAAACATTTCGAACTGAACTAGTTCAAATTACTTAGGTCTGACCAAAACTTCTAAGAACATTACATAAAAGTATAAAGATAAGGAGATATTTTTAGTTTTGTTTTATCAAATATTGAGGATAGTTGGCAGTATTATTTATTCCAAGACCAATTCTTTCTAATGATTAGTTAAAAGTTTTTTCGAAGTCTTTTTCGAAAAAATTTTTAGGTACATTGGATATTGCATGAGCTAATCAAGTTTCATTTGTTTTAAAAATTCAGCAAAAGTTTGTTCGATCATGTCAGTTGTGTTCTACCACTACTAGGGATAGATCTAGAGTCCGGCGGGACTGTCTCGATCCCTAAATTTTTCCCGAACCCGATCCCGATCCCGTTCCCGACGGGATCCAAATCCCGAAATTCTCCCGATTTTACGGGATCGGGGCGGGATCGGGACGGGTATCCCTGTTAAAAACGGGATCGGGACTACGAATCCCGAGAAGATACTTGAACCAGATTTTTAGTCTGAATGATTTGTATTCACAGAAAATGGTAACGCCATTGAAAATCCCGAAAAAATATTTTGTCGGGACCGGGATCGGGACGGGTTTCTGTTAAATCAGATGCGGTCGGGATCGGGATGAAAAAACCCGATCCCGCCGGACTCTAGATAGATCATGGATTTGTTTTAGATAGGTCAGTGAAAAGTCATTTGATGTCAACTGGCTTATTGAAGACGAATCATCGAACACTGCTGTTCATGAAGACAGATTTTGATCAAAACTTTCTATGATGTATTCTTCAAATTAAATAATTCTGAGTATAGGTAAAGACAAGATCGTAGAGTATGAGTGCTATATCGAAAATTGTCTGAAGTCCTTTTTTAATGGGATAGGAAAACAAATAGAGACATCAGATTCAGAATGCACAAAAATGCTTGATGATCATCGGTGACTTCATACTCATCCAATGTTATTAATTATTTGACAGAAGAAAGTAACAATATAATGTCGTATCTACCATATTCGCCAGGCCTGATGCTATGTAATTTCTGAATAACTAATTTTATCAAACGTAGTTTAAGTAATTAAATAAGTGAAACTTGATTAGCTCATGCAATATCTAAGGTACCTAAAAATTTTTTCGAAAAAGATTTCGAAAAAACTTTTAACTAATCATTGGAAAGAATTGGCCTCGGAATAAATAATACTGCCAACTATCCTCAATATTTGATAAAACAAAACTAAAAATATCTCCTTATCTTTATACTTTTATGTAATGTTCTTAGAACTTTTGATCAGACCTAAGTAAAATTTAAGTTTAAACTAGGACAAGATTAAATTTTGATCGGAACTAGTACAGATTAAAATACTGGAAGAATAAATAGAATACCTCAAATTGTTTCACTTTTGTATCCAAATCAGCATTACGTTGATTTTGAAAAAGAAATATTTTCTATAGGCTAAAAGACCTTAGCAATAAATAGAATTTGTAGTAATAAATATCTCTTACATGTTCAAACGCCATTGGAGTGGCATTTTGCTATATTCAGCTGTTCATCAGTATTTTTCGTGCGTTTTTCCATGTAACGTATAGTGAGATTGTAACAACAGATAAGAGAGCTGTTTAAAATTGCTGATTTGTGAAGACGATGCTTATTGTGAAGAGAGAAGACACACATAATGGAAATCAAGCGAAACGTATATATAGTCTGTAATATACATATGACACAGGAATCTCGATCATATGAGAATGACTCAAGAATGTATATACAGCTTGTAGAAGAGAAAAGAGTGATGTATCATGGCTGAAAGCCATGACATGATTCGACTCCACTTTCTATAAATATTGATAAGGACTGAATAAAATTATTAAGTTTCGTGGACTGCAGTTCATCCACGTTAAAAAGAACCATACCCACGACAAATTCATATACGGTTAGCGTGACTGCACTTGTTCTAAAAACTATCTGCAAATTATTTGTTGAGTTCTACTTACATTATTCCATTCATTGCGAGTAGTTGTGTTATCTACAGGGATAAAAAAAAGTCCTCTCCTTCCAGTATTTTAATATGTACTAGCTCCAATCAAAGTTTTAATCTGAACTAGTCCGCTTTGAATAGTACAGATCAACATTTAATCCTGTCCTCCGACATATATATGGGGGTGGTCAACCTGACCGGAGGCCCCATTAATATTTTTTCTGTTGTAAAGATAAAACATGTTGTTGTTCGAGGTATATGAGAGAGGGACATCGATAACCTTGAGTTGATCCGAACAGTACCATGTTTTATCCTTACCATAGTAGAGAAAAGTTATTAGATCATTCTATAAGCTGGTACTTGTTTTCTGCTATGGTAAGGATAAAACATGGTAGTGTTCGGGCCAATTCAAGGTTATCGATGTCCCTCTCTCATATACCCCGAACAACAACATGTTTTATCCTTACAACAGAAAAAATATTAATAGGGCCTCCGGCTAGGTTGACCAGCCCCATATATGTATATGAATATCATCATATCCTGCTTCTTTTGACTCCCGATATTAATCAAGTTATTGAACTTCTATTCTATGGAAAATAGTTATCTAAGGAGTCTATACTTTGAATTTCTCACCTTTGCAAAATGATCAGTACGTATATACTTACGCAGATTGTGACTCTTCCTCTTCATTCAGAATGATGGATTTCGAGCTTAGCACCAGTATAGCGATGCTGAAAATCATCTTATAACATAAAAAGGATTTTTACATTTACTTTTTTTTAACATTTTTTTACGAAAATTAAAATTTTCAATTCTCTTAAAGAATGCACAGCTGTTCGTTAATTGAGACAATCATACGTACTGCGTTTATTATGTCCGTCATGAAATAACTTTTTTATGAATAAAAAACAGTTTGTATTGATTGAAGAAATTTTTAATTATAGACATATATGGAGTCATAATGTAATACATTTTTATTGGTATACTTTATTTTTTCAAATTAATAACTGCTCTTTTAAAGGATACAGATGTATTTTCATCTCTGGAATAAGAGAAGAACGTTTCAATTTAACATTATAAATGACTTGTATCTATTTTGAAGTCCATTTCTGAAATATCGAGTGATACATTCCAGATAATCATGATTTGAGTTATTGGTTGTCAGGAATTGTTGATGTTGAATAAAATTTAGCAAAGAGTTCGTTTTTTGTGTCCTATTCATCAAATATTCAATGATTAATAAAATATATCAATTAATAAAAATATTGAACAGAGAAAATTTCTTTTCTTAATCTATGAAATGGTGTTTCTCTTGGAAAGAATTGTCTTTAATAAGCAATTTCTCTAAAGAATAAATTTTAAGAAAATTACTTTTGATCAGCACGTTAAAATATTTTTAAAGATTTTATAAAAGAACATCTAGTATGATTTTTCATGGAAATTCAAATTGATTCTCTTACTGTTTGATCATGATTCTTGTTTGAATCAACTTCAATAAATCCTTTAGATTGAAAACCATATTGTTTGTAAATCTTTTTAGCTTGAGAATTATTAGTAAAAAGATAGATTGTAATGTTCTTTTTAATCATCTGTTGGATATAGATATCCATGTATTTAAATAAGATTTTTCCAATAGATCTTCCACGAAAATCTCGATGAACATTAATACCTCCAATCCATAGAGCATCGTTCAGATGTAATTTTTTTCCCATATCTTGATCATCTGTCACTATAGATCCAGTAGCAACTACACGAGTTGGATCATTGCGAAGAAATACAAGAAATGTGTTCAATAAATTATTGGAATCATTTCTTACCAAATCATTGTTATTTTGTATCCACTTCCAAAAATCATCGCCATTTTCATCATCTTGAAGATCAGTCATTGACAAAATCCAATTCTTTGTAGAAAGATATCGTTCAGAATCAATTGCGATTGATTTAAATGTTACTATATCGAGATCTTCGGATGAATAACAATGCAACATCTAAAGATCAGTTTTCAATTTGACATTTCTCACAATAAATTTTAGGGCTTCATATCCACAAAGGCGCATCTTTATAGAAAGAATCCGTTAACCTGTTGGCTGCTGTTATTTTTAGTCAAAAATATTTCCTCTGCGTAACTATTAATCAACGTGAAAAAGAAGAGAAAAAGCAACGTTTTCATATTCTAAAAGACAAACAAATATTTGTCTTTCATTTTATTTCTAACAAAGTAAATATCACCAGAGATTTTAAGAAGAAATATGGGTGACGCGAGATAAGGAATATTTTTCTCTATCATATTTTTAAACTATTAACATATAATCAAACATGAATATACAGACAAAGTCTTTATTAGAATCATCGCGGCAGATTCAGGGAGAAGTACAGAAGGTACAGTCACATTTCTGTCCCTCCTTTGAAATTTATGTATGTTGTACTCTTGTTATACTGTTTAACTTTTACGAAGTTTTTAAGGAGAACGAGAGTGTAGTATTTGTAGTCTGATATTAACAAGCTAAAAGAAGGAAAATAGAATAGATATATGAGAGTTGTAATTTATGTTTCAAATCAAATGAAACAGTGTTAGTAAAAAAGTTTAAAGGCTCTCTTCATTTGGCTTTCTCAGTAATAAAAGTGGAACGCAAACATAATCAACAACAGATATTTCAATTGCCACTTGTAACTCATCTAAAAATATTAGGTTAAAATCATATACTTTTAATCGTTTTTTTAAACAGTTTTTAACGGATTTTAATCAAAGAATAAATAATTTACAATTAAAATCGGTTAAAAGTATATAATTTTAATCGAACTTCATCCAAATTTTGCACTAAACTATTTTACATAGAAATACGAAGAGAGACTAAAGGTTCATGCGATACGTATATAACTACTAGATGATAATAGTACGAAGATTTTATCAACAAATTATGAAATCAACTTTTATTTCGATAGTAATGAATTATGTAGAAAAAAAACAGATATATCAAATTTTCACTTTAGACGATTGATCTTGATTCGATGAAAGAATTTTCCAACAATTAAAAATAATACTTCCAACATGTGATGTGAGAGATGTATATGTATTATTTCGATGTTTAAGAAGTTGTTTAATAAATGTCAAAGGATTAGAAATGAATCGAGCTTGATGAATTTGTAACTGAAAACGATGTTCCAATTCTTGAACGAATCCATCAACTTCAATCCAACCATTTTCAAAAGCATTTTCTTCTATTGTTGTTCGAGGTCTAGGACACAATGCTAGACATTGACAATAGGCTGTTTGCTCTTCAGTAGTTTCAAAATAAACTGTACCATTGAAGATAAATAATTCAACCAACCAATCTATAGGTAAAACAAATGGAATGAATGGAGGAATTGTCAGAGCAGGTGTATTGATAAAGATTGATTGATTTCGTTTCAGACGAGGTAGTAATAAACGTAATGTAGTGTTCGATGGTCCATTGATTTGTTTTAGATAATATAAATAATTTAATTGTCCCATTAACCAATTGGCTTCAAAAGCATTGACAAAAATAATATGTTCATTTCGATAAACTATTATCCAACGTGGAGGACGTAAAAATGGATCTAATAATTCTCCTTTAGTTTCAATTACTCGTTGAAATTCTGTTGAAATCCAAAAATTTGGATGCCAACTATTAGGTTGACATATTTCAAAGAATGTCGAATCAATGAAAGCATATGCTAAAGGTTGAAATACTAAAGGAAATTCAGTCAAATTCAATATAGAATCATCTAAATCACATAATCTTTTTATTTCATCATGTAGAATAGGTTCACATGGTTGAACAATTCGAGAATATTTTTGTTCATGTTCTTGTTCTCGTTCTTGTTCTTGTTCTAATTCTTGTTCTAATTCTCGTTGTTGTTCTTCATCTAAAAATTGTGATAGACGTTGTTTTGATCCACCATATGCATACATTCGTTTTAATACAGCACTATGAAGTTCTTCTGATGCAAGAATATTCGAATGTTGATAACGAATTATATAAATTTCTGATATAGTTTGTAATACTTTAGGTACACCATACATACATTTTAAATCAATTATTTCTGGTTCTAAACATTTCTCTGCTAATTCTTCCATCATTTCATCTGTATAAATTTGTTGATGATCTGTCCATTGAACATTCTGAAAAGCATTAATTTTACGTTGAAAACAAAGACTTTGTACAGCCCAATGATGTAAACCATCCCATGTAGCTTGTTGTGTATTATCATAAACCCAACGTAGAATATCTTTAATTTGAATAGAATCATTTTGATTTAGTGAAGATGTCTTCAAAAAGGTAATTTGTCGATGTACTTCATCTGGACTCCAAAATATTAATGAATGACCTGTACCTAATTTTCTCATTCTCATACATGCTTGTACAAAACGATCTTTAGTTAGACCATTTCCTAATGTAACTGCAGCTTTAAATCCATTTGGAAATTTAAAATCTGTACCTCTTGTATGAACTTCATCTAAATAAATAACACAACGATCTAATCTTTCACTTGCAGGTGATGTTAAAAATGAATGATGATGAAATTGTCGATCACAAACAATGATACAATCGGATTCAAAATAAATAGCATAATCAATTTTAGTTTTATCGGATAATTTTAACCAATTAATTGCTATTTGACGATTTGTACCATCAATAAATAGAGCACCTACATCAAGAATTACATTAATTATTGGTTTATAATTTGCAATTTCATATAAAATAGTTTCTGAAGTTGCATTAATAGATAAGTATTGATAATTTTCATTTTCTGGTTTTAATAAATTATTAATTACAATAGCATCAGTTTTTTGTAAATGAGGTAAATTACATTGATGAATATGAACAGGTAATAATAATTGTGTATCATTAGTACCACTAAAACCAGTAATTATATTTGTTCGTATGGTTGAAGATAAATCCCAAGCAGAAGCAATTAATTTATGAGGAAATTGTTTCGCTTCACGTGGAAAAACAAAATGATTTAAAAAATAATTAATAATTAACATATTATAACGTAGAATATGAAATATTTGATGAATATCTTGTTGATAATCTTTTAAATTAACTCCTTTCCATTGTTTTATATTATGAGGAATATCATATTCATTTTCTTGTGAAATCCATTCTGTATAAATTGATTCTGGATCTCGTTCTTCATTAGTTAAATGATCAAAACATTGAAGTATTTGTGAATCTTTTAAGCCACTATAATAATATGAAAGTTGTGTTAAAACAAGTGCAGTATCTGGATGACCAAATTCAGTTCTATCTGCTGGAACATCTTTTGCTCGAAATGGTACTGCCATTAAACGATTAAAATTAGAATTAATATTAACACCATAATGAACTCGATAACGTTTTTTAAAAGCAATTAATAAAACTTCAGCTGATAATAAACCACGCATGATAAGAAATAATTGTATATCATTTGATGAAAATTGATTTATAAGTGTATCTATTGAAATATTAATATTTAATATAAATGATAAAATTAATTGTTTATCAACTTTTCGATATGATTTTTGATTAAGCCAATCATTAACAATTTTTTTACATAATTTAGGAAATGATTTTTGTGTTAATAATCGAAATTCAGGAAAACTACTTTTACGTTCTGGGGATTTATAGAAAACATTTGCTTGATTATTTTGTGCAATATCAGCAGAAAATTTTTTTACTGAATTTAATATAAATTGAATAAGTTTCCAACGTTCTACACCACCATCAATTTGTTTTTGTTCACCAACTGTATATATTAATTGATATTTACAATGTAAAATTTCATCAGATTCATCAAGAACATCACGAATAAATGTTTTTAACCATCGTTGTACAATTAACATTGAACGACCTGTATCAAATTCATGTCGTCGACATTTATCTATAGTTAATAAATCAAATGAAAGTATATCTTCAGGTGAAAGTAATATTATATCACAATTGCGTAATCCTTGTTGAAGTCGATCAAATATTTGATTGATTTGTACTGTATTAAAATTCATTTCACGACGACAAGCAAAGGAAAATATACGTCGATTTAATAAACCACCTAATTTAAATCTTAATGATTGATAATTCATTGGATATAATGATTTTAAAACTACAATACGAACTAAACTTGATTTAGGTGAACATAAACTAATTGCTAACATTGGTATAATAACAGATGTTTTTCCTTCACCCATATTCATTTGCATAACGAGATTTTTTCTTATAGTATCATCATTTGATAATTCTGATTGCATCATATGACGAGCAACATCTACTTGAATATCACGAATAGTTAAATTCATTTCAAGTTCAAATATTAACCATGGAAGATGTTTCGATGGTATCCAATTAGTATGAGGTGTATTTAAAAGTTCTTTTTCAAATTCATCTTGTTGATTATAATTAGCAAAATGTAAAGCTCTTTCAATTTGTTGTTCGAAAATCCAATTAACTATAATTCCACCTAGAAGTATACATTGATCTTTTGTTAAGAAAGATTTTTTCAAAGGAAGAGATACATATTGATATTCTTCATTTAACCAAATATCTTGAAAAAGTGATATAAGAACAGTTGGTGTAATTCTTGGTAATAAACCTATTTGAAATAATTGTTCATTAGAATTAGTAATAGATTCTATTAATTCTTTCCAAAAATGAGAAGATTCTTGACGAAATGATTGAAGAATTTGTATGATTTCTTCCTTAGATGGATATATTCTTTGATCAATCTCACTAGATTGTAATTGTTTCCAACTTTGTGATAATTGATTTTCAAAATAATTTCCTATATCATACAGATGATTAGTTTTATCATCGATAGAAGAAAAAATATCAATTGGAAATTCTTGATATTCATTTATAGGTTTAGTAGATACTGTTGATTTAAAAAAATGGTTTGAATTTGGATAAAGATATTTTTGTTGAGCATTTAAAAGTATATGTTGATTGATTTGTTTCTTAGATGATTTAATCTCGATTATATAATGATCTTCAATTGATTTTTGTATAAATTGTTGAGGATAAATTGATATTCGAGTATTAAATGGAATAAGATCAAAAGAACAGATAAGATTTTGAATATTAGTTAAAAATGTATGAAGTTTTCGATTTAATTGCCAAGATTTTAATAAATATTTTATTTGATGTTTTTCTTCTGAAGTTGTTAAATGGCAATGATCTTTATAAGTATAATTCATTTCAAAACATTTTTTAACTTCTTCTATTATTGTTCGACGTTCACTTGCAGAATGATTTGAATTAAAATTAATAGCATTCATTACTACAGATATTTGTTGTATATTATTATATTGAATAAATGGAGGAAATATAATCGATTCTAATGATATATTAGGAACTTTTAATACAGTATTTAACATTTGTAAATAAAATGATCGAATTCCATGTTTATTAGATATATAATAAAGAAAATCTAATAGTAATTGAAATCGTTCGAAATCTTCAGGAGATTTCTTAATAGAATCAGCTAATTTTAATAAACCAATCCAAATAATATTTAATTTATATTCATCTGTAAGCCATTGTTTTAAAGGAAAACAAGAAAGTTCAGAAATATCTTTGAGTTGTACATCTCCAGAATGATAGATATCATTTACAAGATGAACATATTTATCACTTGTAGTAGATGAATCATATCCTGAAATCGGTTGATAGTGTACTTCAGTTTGTTTATTTAATAATTCTCTTTCAATTTCTGTCGATAATCGAGCAATTGGATTATACGTATGACGATAATCCCAATATAATTTAACTAATAAATTTTCATCATATTCATTTTCATTAATCAATTTTAAATTTTCATCAGAATATGGTGATGGATGCATAAAATTTAATTTTTCACTTGTATTAATTAATTTTTTTGCTATTAAATAATATCCACAATGTTGTAATGAATATGGTATACTATGAGTATTCCAATCAATTTTTTGCATACAAATATGATTATGTCTATAATAATTAACTTTTGGTGAAATAACAGCTATTTGATGAAGAATATTTAAAGAAAGTGAATCATATGGTTGATCAGTCCAACAACCAGATGAATTAAGTAATTGAAAAGAACGTTCCATTCCAGTCATACCTGTATATTCATCTGGTAATATATGAGATGTCATAGCATGAAGTAATGATAAATATAACCATCCAGTAGGACTATCTGTTGATTGTATAATACGTAATCGATCATTTAAAATAAAAACAAAATATTGATATGCATATGACATTGATGATTTTCGTTGTATAGTTACAATTTGATGATCAATTAAAGAATTTCGTGTTGCATAAATATGTCCAAAAGGAATAATTAATTTTCGAAATTTTAAATTTTCATCATTAGAATTAATTGTTGTTTTTATTGGTGTAAGAAGTAGACCAGATTTTAAACCTCTTAATGTTCCTAAATATTGATTTTCATCAATACACATATCAGAATATTCACGTGAAATAAAACAATTCGTATTTGGATTATATTTAAAAGCAATAGCTAAACGTGATAAATAAATATGTATAATTGTATCTTCTTTCATCATATATACATAAGATTTTTCATCAAGTCGATTAAAATATCGTAGAAATAAATTTTGAAAGAATAATGATGATTGATTAATTAAAATTTGTTTATTTAAACTATTCTCAGTTGTAGTAATATATCCTGTTTCTATATTTAATATATATGATTTAGAATTTAAAAAATTCGAATCTTTAAAATGAATTGATCGAAATTCAATAATCTGACTTTTAATATTTAACCAATGACTATATTCTGAAATAAATATAGCTGGTAATTCATTTTCAAAACATTTCGAAGGTATTAATTGAAATATTTCATTAGTTTTTAAATGTCGTTCATGAATAATAAGACGATTAAGTTGATCATTAAAATAAAATTCATATAGAACTTCTCCATTACCATGATATGAATATTTTGTAATATATGTATTAGGTAAATCAGACATTTGTACTTGAAAAATATAATGATTAAATATTCTTATATATAATTCATTTGAAGTAATTTTTTCCGGTAAATAATTAATATTCATACCATTAACTAAAAATATTCCTTGTAGACAATCAATAGATAAATAAGTTGATTCATATTGACAATCATACCAACCATCATAGATATTTTTATTTCGTTTTTTCCATTTACCATCGAATGTATCTTCGATTTTAATAACTGACCAATAAATTGCAGAAGAATCATTTAAACTTTGATAAGATGTTTTTTCTAAGAATTCAGCTATTGTTGGTTGTATTTGAACTAATATACGTTCACTAAATCGAATTATATTTCTTATAAAAATATTCATATGTGTTTGTTTTTTATTAAAAATAATGTTATCATGTACATTAGTTGCTGCTTTTAGTAAAGAAATCATATGTTGATTTGATGATAATAAACAATGAATACGATTTTTATCAATTGAAAATGTTAATAGACAAGCAATACCTATGATTACTATATTATGATGAAGATTTTCTACTTCATTAAAATTTGATGAAGATATTGTTTGAATACTTGTAGAAATTAAATCAATCCATTTTTCACCAATCGAACGACATTTAAGAACTAAATTTGTAACTTGTTCTTCTCGAGTTGAATTACAAATAGTTAAAATTCGTATTGCTATTATTGTAATTACAATTAATACATATTCATTTTGCCAATTTAATGCACATTCATCTAAATGACGATTTAATCTTACAAGTAATTCATCAACAAAATTATCATCTAATAATTGTTGATGTGATTCTGAACACCAAGATAGAATAAGTATATCAGAATTTTCAATTATTGGACCATATTGTAATATACTATGAATAATTAATATAACAACAGATTCTTCATTAAGTGATAAAGAATCCATTTCTAATATAGTTAATAAATTCCACCATTGTAATCTATGACCTGAACGAAATGATCCAAATTCTATAAATTGTTTTGATTTTAATTTTTGTTGAATATATGAAAGATTAGCAAGAATTTTATTTTGTATAAATTGTGTAGATTCTATAGAAATTTGTAAAGATTTATAATCAGAATGATTCAATTTTGGTGTTAATAATTGACATTCATCTTTAAATTCAATTGTTTGATTTGGTGTTAATTCAATTTGTAAACTATTTTCATAGAAAAAATCTTCAATTGATGATAATGAAATAGATGGATTATATTTTTGACTTTGTGTTATTGAATTTGTTGAAGAAACTAATTTAACTTTACAATCTTTTGGACCATTATATAATGGTTCTAATTTCGATGAATGTGGACGAACTCTTAACCATTCATACATACGATTTTCAAATTGTCGTTGAGAACGATTTATAAATTGCCAAATAATATCTCGATAATCTCTTAATTCATTAGGCATACGTAATTCGAATATAACAGCTAAAGCACTTGTTTGTTTTGTTGGTATTGGACATTCATATATATTTACTTCAATATTATTAGCTTGTTCTTCAATACGACATCGACGACATTGTTTATCATTAAGTTCATTATAACATGTACATGATAAACTACTTATTGAATTCATAAGTCGATTATATTTATCTTTTGCATTATGTATTTCTTGTATTTTATTTGCTTTATCTTGTTCAATTTGAACTTGAAGTTTTCGAAGACAACTAGTCATTTTTGTTGAATGATTAGCAAAATAAATACCAAAACTATTTTCATCTTCTATATTTGTTAATAGATCAGGATATAATTGAGATGTAAATTTATTAAAATAATCATAAAGATCACGTGCTCGAATCATATCTTCACGAATTGGTAAAATTAAATATTCAAAAAGATTTAAAATATTTGGAATATCTATACGATGTTGTCGTAATCGTTCAAATCTTTTATCTTGACATAATTTTTGATGCATACTACGAATAATTATTAATGATATTAGAATAAATCGACTATAACCAATTGGATCTGATGGAGAATAATGAATTAATGCTTGTTTATGATAATCTTCATAGAATTTTGATAATATTTGAAAATTATCAGTTTCTCGTCGAGATGATATTGGTTGATTAATCCATTGATCTATCCAGGATGTAATCCATATTTCCATATGAGTTAATGCTATTCCGATAGGATATTTAAATTGATTTATTAAAATATTAAAAGAAGGTATGAAATAATAACTATCATCGATACTAGTTGTATCATCATTATTATGAAAGTTAAGAGATGTTTTGTTCGAATTTTTAGAATTTTCATTATTTAAATAATTTTTTAATGTTTCACATGAATGTCGATAGAATTCTGTATCATCTAATAGATATTTTTTGTTTTGTTCTTCATTTATTTGAAGTGATATTTGCCAATCTAGTTTTGGAATAATTTCATCAATTTTTTTCTGTATGTCAGATTTTGTAAATTGAATCCATTTATTAATATCATTCGAATCTGTTAAAGATAGTAAACTTTCGATTTTATTTAATCGACGTAGAATTTTTCGAATACAATGAACTAATAAATCAATAGAATTTATTGAAGTATGTCTTGTATATAAAATATCTGTTAGAAAATGAGTTACTAATAATTTATAAATAATAATACCAATATTTCCTAAATGTTTTGTTAGAATTGTTTGAAATACTACTTTAATAGTCATCCATAAACCTGAACGTCGAAAAGGTAATAATCCATTATTCCATCTGACTTGATCACGATGTTTTTTATTAAATCGTATTAATTTATCAGTATTATTTTCTATAGTAATCTCTGGAAAATGTTGAATCCACCATTCCCATACATAATGTGACATAGGTACATCTTTTGTTTCTAGAATTTCACGAGAAGATTTATAAGATTTTGAATATTCAATTGTATTTTTCATAAAATCTATTAATAATTCACAATGAACTGTTGAAGTCAAATAAGAACGATTTGCTAGTCTATAATTTATCACCGGAAAACAGGATAGATAAGGTTGAATAGAAGATGTAATTGTATCAGTCGGTAATAGAACTTGCCAAGATGAAATTAATGGTTGATTTATATTATTTTCATCGATTTCAATTAAAATAGCAGCATTTTGTGTATGAAAATACATCGGAAGAAAACTACCCGATGGTATTTGTTCAATAATCGATTTCAAATTAGATATAGAGAGATTATGAAATTTTTGTAATATAGACCAACGTTGTGTACAATCGGATAGAATTTGAATGATTGGCGGTAATATTATATTTGCATCAATTGATTGATATGAATCCAAAAATTGACACATACATTCTAATATAATATATTCATTACGATGATTGTATCGAAGACAAAAATCATTTTCCGAGGAAGATGGAAGATAAAATGGAAGAAATAAATGATTTAATAAAGATTCATTTATTTCTCGTAATTGTTGGGTACTGTTATGACCGTGTGGCATAATTGATAAAATCTTTCAAATTTTGTAATTGATGTTACAATATTTCCAAGTAATAATTTATATAGTATCGTTGTTTTAACTGCTACATTAAGATCGATTATTAATAGATGATCGAATTCAATTTTACTGAATAACTTATCGATAAAATTTCGTACACGT
>JAJEKB010008410.1:0-16654 GCA_022393335.1 Macrotrachela quadricornifera | reverse complement strand
CTCCAATTCTTCAAATCGTTTTCGGAACATTTGGAAATTTGTTCAACATCATTGTATTTACTCGTCCTGCTTAGCGCACCAATCCATGTTCAATGTACTTTTTGGTTGGTTCGATTAACAACTTATTTTTTCTTGATGTGATGGTATTAACGCGTTATTTTCCAAGTAGCTGGTATTTCGATCCATCTACTACGAATACTGCCTTGTGTAAGCTACGTAACTTTTGTCTTTACTATTCTCTTACTTTCTCTTTGTGGTCTATTGCGCTTGCTAGTATCGATCGATTTTTTTCAAGTTCACAGAATATAAGACTTCGTCGGATGAGTAGTTTGCCAACAGCTCGAAAGATTATTGTATTTAATATACTACTCATTTCTCTATTGTATGCGCACATATTTATTTTCTTTAGTTCTATTGCGAGCGGGAGTACGATCAGTTGCACGTCTTCTCCATATGAATATGGTATTTTCTTGAATTTTTTTAGTCCTATTGTTTCTTGTGTTTTACCACTTATAGTAATGAGTATTTTTAGTATATTAATGATTCTTAACGTTCGCAATAGTCGTAATCGTATTTTTCCACAAGGTAACAATGTACAAAACGAACGTTTGCGCTCCAATGATCGACAATTAATTACAATGATTCTATTTCAAGTGCTCATCACCACTCTACTCTCGATTTCTTATTTTGGTCTCGGCATATTTAATGCAACCATCCGAATTATTCCTCAATTTACACTTTCGCCGTCTGATCAGGCTATATACAATTTTATGCTTAATTTCTTGCGAACACTTTACTATACCAATCCTGCTCTTGGATTTTACATATATACTTTGGCCGGTTCTAAATTTCGTGCCGAAACGAAACGTTGTGTACGCTATGGTTTGAAATTAACAATTCGTCTAGTACCATGTCTGCCCTTGAGAGTTCAACAAATATTACTTGGTCAAAATCAAATGGAAAGCAATAATCAACGTGGAATATTAGCCAGAACACAAAATACTGTTACTTCTATTCAAAAGCAAAGAAGAATAAAAATGACAACTGTCGTATAGACATATAAAACAAAATTTTTCTTATTAGTCATTTATCAATAGTCATTGTTGTTATCGTCACCCTAGTAGAACCTTTATTTCTCAACTTGATGTTCATTTATTAATAAATCATGCTAAAAAAATCTAATTATATGTGATATGCACTAATCTATCATGTCTTGAAAATTTAAGTCATACTGCCTGTTGCATAGAAGAATCATGAATGAATCTTTTCCGAATAGACAAAATGAAAGACTTTGATAATACAACAAACGATTAAGTTTGAATAGCATTGTTAAGATATATACTCTCTCAGTAATTAACAATCTAAATAAGACACAATTCATTAGATAAATAATGATTATTCTTACAAAGATTTAGAAGATCTTTTCATTTGATTATTATTTTAACAGAACATATCAAATAAAAGACTTTCATATAGAGCAACAAAAGATGACAAGAACAATGCATATTGATTATTCTATTTTAGCAAAAACTCTTCTAATGAAATATTCTGAAACATCAATTAAAGTCTTATATTGTGTATTCTTTCGAATAGTTTTTCATGCATATCTATTGTAACGATTCCGCTTGAGTACATTTTGTGTTGATCTTTGATCTGTCTTTATAATCCTTTTCATCCTACGTATTGTTCTTATCGTTCTTTCAAATGACATATTGCATTTTGCCCTTTTCTTTCTTTCTTCTATCTGATAGACAAGTATATAAGTGTATGCTTTATATGGAAATGATGCGATTCTTGAGAAGAAGAAATAAAGGAAAGCGTAGTTCCATCAGTGCTGACGTCTCTTCTATCCAAAAAAATCGAGGTTAAGTCAAATCTTTCTAACGATTATTTTTTATGTCAAACCCCTTTGGAAAATACTTTTTTTCTTATTAGTTTTAAGAATATCATTTTTTAATAAAACAGGAAGAAGCAATTGCCTTTGGCTTAGATAAAATTAGAACCTGTATACTTGCATAATTGTTTTATTTAATATTTTATTTGCTAGAACTATTTTTTTTAATTAAATGACTTTGACGTCATAGGTAGATAAGTAATACTTATCATTATTGCTTTTCTTCTATGATATAATTTAGAGAAAATTTTTTTTCTGTTCTCGTCCAATGCTGTGACGTTATTCATATTAAGGTTAATTCTACCAGATTTGAGTAGAAATATGAAATCTCTGAACCAATCCGAACCAAATGAAATTCATGTTTTAAATCTTTTAGAAAGATCAAAAAATTATTAGAGCATTTTATTTTTTATGTATATTAAGTAAAAAATAACCATTACAATTATTTCAAAAAATCATAACAACGGTACAATTTTTCTTATTTATTGTTACTTGTGTTACCAAATCTCTGTTTATACATATTGAATGAGTAATTGAAAACAATATTATTAACTGTATCTGGTCATAATCTGACACTATTGTGTAATAATAGTATTAGCAAAACTGAATTCACATTCGACAACTGTGCTAATAGCTGATACACCTAAAATACAAGTAGCAATCTTTGCTAAAATTAGATAAGAACCATATTTATTCTTTCAAAATGATAGAGGATTATATTCTTCGTTTTCTTGACCACAAAAAAAGAGACAAAAATTTATCGAATCAGATAGTGAGCCTTAAAAGGATAAATTTTTTTCTTTTTTAGTATCGGTTGATTTTGTTTCTTATAATGAATTAATTGTATATATGCTACATATAACTGTATGAATTGAAGGAATTTGAAATGATTGAATAGGTTTCATTACGTGAGTCCAAGATTTTCAAAAACTTATTATTTTATTCAAAATAGATATATTTATTCTTTTTTTATCAAATATTTCCGATAATGAGCCTAAAGATTGTCGAACACTTTCTGTATTTCACAAGTTCTTTGCACTGAATAATAGTTAATAAAACACGTTTTGCATCAGATGACAACTGAGCAATAACTGTGCTAGAATTATTTCGACTAGTTGTTGTAGGGACGTAACCAACAATTTTGGTTCGTTTAGCAATCAATCGTTCATTGTCATCAGTTTCATCATTTTCTTCACTTTCACTAACTTGATCATCTTCAACTAAATTAATATAAAAATTACCAAATGCTATATCTTTGTATGGTTTATTAACTTCAGTTTGATAAAATGTTTGTTGTAACACATTATTTAATTGATGTGTAACGCAATGTATCACTGTGAATTTCTCCAATGCTTTCTTCAAAATATTTCCTCTGTCACATACTCAAATAATATCGTACATAGAATATTGTAAACCAAAGAGCGCGAATCCTTCTTGAATCATCTACATGATTATATAAAAATGAATCAAATGTTGTATTGAAAAAATGAAAACTTCACTTGAATTAGATTTTCAATATGTTAAACAAAACAACTCAAATGCACATAGATTTCAATCTTCATCAATCCATTGAACCGCACATCCTAAGTACGACACCTTATTTCATTTCAACCAATATTAATATTTTTCTTAATTTCTTTTGTTAATGTTTTTTGGCAGGATAAAAGAGATGATGCAGAAATAGATCCATACGTATAACCTATAAAATAAATGAAAAGAAAGGTACAAAATTCAAAAACTGTACCTATTTGAATACACTAAGCGATTATATCTTTTAAACCGGCATCTTTAACAGCTATGTTGATTGGCCGAATACTGGGTTATATTCAATCACTTAGTGAAGTAATAAATGAACTTTTTTGTTTTTCAGAAGCTTTATTAATTTTTGTATTAACTAAAACTAATCTAGTTGAAAAAAATGAAGGTATATATGATGTTAAACTTGATGCTGGTAAAATTTCTAATGTAGATTGTTTTTTATGCACCAACATTGGACATTTATCATTTTATAAAGTTAATGTTGTTGATGGATAAGCATAACAAAATCAAACCAGCATGGTGCATTTTATTTTTTTTTCAGTAATACAAAGAATGGTTGAACAAAAAAAGAAAAAAGAAAACAAATACTTTATCTTGTTATTGTGGATGAGGTTCGTTGTTTGTTCATATAAATTCCGAATCAGAAACGTTCTGAAAGTGTATGTTATTATTATTAATGATATCTATTTTAACATGAATGCATGGTTTCTTAGTTTTATTTTTCATATAAACAGAAAAAATCTATTGAATGGAAATAAGAAAACCGATTTTAAGAGACTTCAAACCGAATCCATCTCATCTCTGGTTCTCATGAGCTACAGAAAAAATTCACTCTACTATTATAACGACAAAACATAGTGTTGTTCGGATCATATGAAAGAAGGTTCCTACAAACTTGATAACTGCCCCCGAACAACACTATGTTTCGTCCTTATAATAGCGGAGAAAATCTTCTATCATTCAAGTTTTGTAGAATAACCAACTACCTTATTCTGAACCTTACCTGATTTCAAAACGTTTCGCCGCCCCTGGTATCGATTAGTCATCTTGAATCTGCATTAGATAAGATTTCTTCAAATTAAGATGTTATTATTTGTAACATCAAAGCTGTAGAACATGTCATTTGTACATTAGATTATTTTCCCTAACTTAATATAGATGAGAAAAATTTCAAAATAAAAAAATTGAAATGATCAATAAACGAGAGAATGAATGATTATATTAACATACGATTTCTTCTCTGTCGATGATGATAATAGAATAATAAACATTTGAAATAGTAATACGATGAATAATTTAAAAACAATAAAATTTATTTTAAGTTCGTTATATTATCGATTTAATATTATTGCACTCGATACCATTTTTTACTTGATTAGATTTATCATTGTATAATTATTGGTGACATATCGCGTCGGATTATTGTCATTTCTTCCCTTTCCTTGACGTCATATGCTGATTCAAATCGCACATTTAACACACCTTCATTCATTTACAATAATGGTTTATTTATATCTACGAATAAGAACAGAATGAATAAAAGAAAAATAAACCTTTAGTTATAATTTTTTTATGTATATATACTGATACACACCCATGCACATGTATTAAAATCATTATCATTCATATACAAATGACGCATACTCGACGTTATCAACTGAAAGGTGTATCAGTTGCATACAATCATTTTTTTGTAGTAACCGATGATCATGACCAAACGGCCTATATATTCCACAATCAACATGATAAACAGAGTAGTAGATTAATTTTAATTGATTCATCTCGTAAAGAATTGATCAATATTCGTCAAATAAGTCAAATTCATTTAACATTTGATATTTATGCTGTTGATGAAAATAATAATCACAGTCTATTAGGAGTTCTTCGACGAAGAGGTGCACCATGGCATCATAGATTCGCAATCGAATCAATCTATGGTCAATACGAAATCGATCGAAAAGGTAAATTATTTAAGCATGGATATACATTAATGCAAGATCAACAATCCATTGCTAAAATTCATGAAAAAACTCATCAATCGGATGAAATGGTTTCGATAGAAATTGAAGAGGATGTTGATGCAAAGAAGATTCCATTTATCTTGGCTCTAGTAATGATTCTATGGTCTATATAACATATTCAACACTAAATGGATTTGGAATTATAAAGTGTCATATTCATTTTTATCTTGTACATTTTTTTTATGTATCTGAACAATAAAAGCTATATAAATGGTTAATAAACTGACTGCTAAACTTATACTTTTACGTAATAAATATAATTATATTTAATTTCGCAAGGTTATATATATTTATACAAAAATAATTTTCAATATTTGTTGCAATTAAGATTCATAATAATTAATATGTTAGATAACAATCCTTATTTATTCGATCTGATAGTCCATTCTAATATGATTCATTAATAAAACATTTTATTAAATTGAAATATTTTTTTGATTATCGGTTTCAAAAAGATTTAAAAGATATTGACAAGTATTTAAAGCAGCAATGTTTGTACCTTCATCTTCACTCTCAATTTTTATCATTTTTATTATTATGATAAAGTAAATATAACAAAATGAATAATTTGGGTGTTATTCACTGATGACGACTAACTTCACAGACATCTCTATATTGTTTAAAAATAGTTGCCACATATTTGCAATATTTATATGTGTACGTATTCTCTTAATAATAATTCTTATTTTCATTAACTCTTTGAGGATCGATAGATCATATTTGTCATCTCTTACTTTTTCTCTTTCTTTTCTTCACACATAAATTCTTTCCAGAGATTAATCTAAATTTTAAGTAAAATTTTCGTCATGATTCGACATTGGTATATTTCATTGAACTTATTTTTAGAAATCAGGCTGTTCTCATCAAATTATCTGATGTATTTTCATACATTGTTTAAAAAAAGAACTGTTAGGTTTATATTAAAACAGGTGAGGTGCACTCAATATTCAAAGAATGGCAAGTTAAATAAGATAAAACGAAAAACACTATGTCACAAAAAATGGTTAGTTGAATCAAAATAATCACAAATCCATGATAATCGTGCTTGCCGAGTTCAGTAATGTCTGCCAGGTTGCATCGTATGAGGACCGACATTGGCACCTGCTGCTCTAGCTAGACAAATATATAGACAAGATTAGTTCTTACAACTGATCTGATAATTGAGACATACCTGCGTTTTTAAGAAATCGAGCTTCTTGACAGAGTGCACAAGGACTACAGCACAATGTTGTTGGACAATCGCCACAAGGATCCTCTCGAAGACCATACTTCTGACGAAGAGTCTCTCGTTTGGAGTAATGTGGAACCCAACATAAATAAATTCCTGCTAAACACCAATAAGCACAACACATTAGGCACCAACTGCTACCATCGATTTTTTCGGCATTAGAACCGAACAAACATGGTGTGCAAAAGCAGCCGTAGAGACATGTACTGCAATCACTACAACAGCCGAATAATGATTCTACAAGATAATTTAGAAAATTCATTCAAACTTTTAAAGAAGGACACAAACACTCACCATTCCATTCACCGTTGCCTGCCATTGAATTATTGTCTGTAAGCAAGCGATAGAGAGAACACTCAACAAATGTATATTTTCAGAAAAAAAAAATCTTATGGCAAACGTTCCTACAACATTGATTTTTATATGTTTTCTTTCGCTCGTTGCTAATACAAATTCAAACTACTACGAAAATTTTTCTCAATGGGAGAAAGATTCGATACGCTCTTTCTCTGCTCTCTGATTTTGAAATGAGTGTGTTCTGTTCTTTTTTTTCATTGAATATTTTTTTTTAATTATTGATTGATTACTCTCTGGCAACAAGCAATATTTGAAAACCTCTAACAGGATGACTTTGTGTTGCTGCATATATATTTGTCCGCCTCTATCAGCCCACTCATTGAAATATATTTTTCTGTTTGCAAATGATACAATACCTAGTATAAAAATAAAAATAAAAAATTGATAGTAATGAACATGCAAATCAATTTCGTATTCGTCAATGTTGCTTTTCTTTTTAGTCGACGAAGTTAAAATGTTTAAGTATATAAGAAATCCGAATGAACTCTTAAATTTTGTTCATTTATATCAATTTTCATGGTTTTAATCATCTATAAGCATGAATTCGTACCTTCAACTAAATAAAAAGGTTTGACAGTTCGACTATTTTTCATCTTATAAAAAATTATTTATTGTAAAATTATGAAGCTTCTCATGCTGCATCTTAATTTTTTATAAGATGTATTAGATGACGAAAAGCCGATATGAATTTCATCTATAGAAAAAAAATGATTTTTTCGCGACGATGAACATCAATCACACAGAATTTTGTTTTTTTTTTAAACAAAAGGAACGCAATTAAAATATGTTATTTGAAATAGAAACTAATTATATTGGAAAAAATATCTAGAGAGAAATTATATGTTTAGTTTTAATAACTATTAAGTTTTTTTTTTATTGATATGGTAATTTTGAATGATAGTGAAACAAGAATAAGAAAAATAATACATTTCATATCAATAAATTTTCATACTAATAGACTATGTCTTTATTGATAAATCTTTTCTTATGAAATGGAAATATGATAAAATAGAAAAGCCACGATCGGTTTCGATTTTTATATTTCTTTTTTTCCTTCGCCTCTATAAATTCTTTTCAAATATCCATTGTTTTTGCTGCTAATTTTTAGTAACATCGTAAAATTTCTTCTTCTCTGATCTTTTATTTTTTTCTAATACATTCGTTATAGCTCATATTCATCTTCATACTCCTATCCTATTTGTCTTTTGGTAGACTCGAAAATCAACTTTATTGCGTAAAATCATATGTCTATAAATCCCAATATTGCCATTAAATAGATGTAAAAATGAAAGATAAATTTTATTTTAAATTAAACTTTGTATACTTCAAAATACATATCTATACTCTCGGATTTATCGATTTAATACCATCTTCATCAATATCAAATTGCCATTCCTTTTCGTGTATTTCTATTAAACCTTGATATGGCCATTTCAATTCTAATGTCTTTCCATCGACGATATCAGCCTGAATTTTATAAATATGCTTATCAACGATAAGATGTGCACTAGGATAGGCACGTGTTTCAGCATAGAAATGACCACCATTTGGTTCCAAGTTATTCATACGTATAACTTCATGTTCATGTTGTTGATTTTCACCACAATAGAAGACTTTAAGATTAATAATGTGCGGTGTACGATTGTAGATATGAGCTGAATGGACATAGTATTTTGGTTTTAATGGCATATTATCAAGAAAAAATATTGTATATGTATATTGTATGTAACTAGCTGTAAAAGATAAGAAATGATAGTTCTCTAGTGCGAAGGAAAGAATGTTTATCAGTGCAGCAGTCGGAGGAGGAGGAAGAAGAAATAAATATTATTCTGTATACTTTTTGTTAATAGAAATATGTATTTTTTTCTTTTGCTTTTCCTCTTCTTATATCTTATGAAAAAAAATACACGTACATATATAGATAAAAGAAAGCGGAAAATGATAATTAGTCAAAACATAAGAGATAGAAGAAATAGGATGATAATATTCGAATATCGATTTAATAACTAAAAAACAAGTTCTTAGTGCAATCTCTACAAAATTAAAATGTAAAATAAGATATCTTGAAGATAATGAAGTTATTTTCAATATCATCCTCTTCATACATAGAGAAAATGGCATAGAATAAGTGAAGTATATCGGTCAATAACCATTACATTGACAAAATTGATATAGCAGCTTGTTCCTATGGACACAGCTCTGTTGTAACCGTTACTTGAAAGGAAGGTCGTCGTTGGAGCCAATATTCAGCATGATCAAACGGCGATTGAAAATTGTGACGTTCATATAAATATGTTAAAAACATGTTCAATCGAAGTCGTAAATAAACAAGATTGGATAAATATTGTTCGATTAATGTTTGCCATGCTGTTGGTTCAACCATTGTTCCAGTTTTTTCTCGTGCCTTTAGTTCAAGAATTAAATGTGTCAAATGTGGACACATACTAAACAAATGGTAAAGTTGTTCGAATGAACCTAAATATTGCATATTTAAATTCAGATGATTTAATTTATGAAAAATATTATCATATGTATATAGATTATCGGTCCAATCCAAACCATATAGATGAGTTTTAAGATGATGTAAATTAGGTGTATGACGTATAAATGTTAACATTCGATCAGTCGATATATATTCAAGTGTGACATATTCAAGATTAGGTAAATCGAATGAGAATTGTGTTGTATTCCATCTACTAATTCGATGTGGTATATGTAAATAGCGAAGACAATTACGACCAGTCGCCATAATTATTGACCAGATTTGCTGATATATATCTGTCGAATCATTACATGAATTAATCTTTGTCAGCTTAATGAATTCGAGTTGTTGCATAGGTAACAATTCAATGAAACCCAACACTGTAGTAAGACTAACAGTTTCAAAAGTAACAGCTCGAAGAGTTGTAAAATTGATATGTGAATATATTATGCGAAATTGTTGTAGATCATCACTAGATACTTTGAGTGATCGACAGATGAATGAGTCATGATGAAATGCATTATAATTGCTTGCTAACGATAGATCCACGTATGCTGGATAACCTCGAATAGCATCATTGAAGCGTTGTTGGAGTCCAAAAAAAGCTCGATATAATTCAGTAAAGGATAAATAATCGAATATTTCAAGTAATAAATCTATGCTCAAGTCATCAAAACGCGTCATCGTTGTCATGCACGTTTATTTGCGTATGATTATATTAGTGCTTTAAAGAAAAATGAAAAAGAACGAGAAAAAGAAAAGAAAAAAAAATCGGCTGTTAACGGTGTTTTTTTCTTTCATACAACTACACTTGCTGATAGTGACGTCTTCGATAAGTCTCCATGACTAATTACTTCTCCTTCAAATAACTCGTTTTATGAATTTAATTAAGAAAGAAAAAAAATTACTGACGAATAAAACTGAAATAAATGCTATTATTCCATATGATGAGTTATAGTACTACCACATAGGTTTTTTATTTTGAGTATTAAAAAATCATTGATACAGATCATCAAGAGTTTTGTAGATCTTCAATTGGTAGTTTTAATGCACACACATACACATGCTTCATGTAAACTATAATATTTCGATAAAAATTTTTTTTTAGTCGTATTCAATTCAATTAAAGGTGAACAGAGAGGTTTTTATTATGTATATAAAAGGATCTATTTTGTATTTATTGATTGAAGAAATTTAGCAATAATTTTAATTATCAAGTGTTTCAAAAAATGACAAAATCTTGACTTTTTTTCTGATGTTAAGCCATCGAAAGATCTACAAAAATTGTATGAGTAAATTTTGATTGAAAGATAAAAAAAGATCTTTCAGATTTCTGGTATTCTATTCTGACAACTATGATCATATCGTCAGTTATTTTATGTAACAAGCTCGATGTTATATTTTTTAAATAAAGATTTAAAACAGCAGTTGAACATTCTTTAACAGTTTTCTATTGCGTTTCTATAATATTCTATATTGAAATGGATTGAAGCAATATTATATTAGAAAATTCAACATAATCCGGAGGTAAACATTCTGGTTTAATTTAAAGTGTTTTTGCAATTATTTTTAAAACTGAACTCAAACTTCATATATTTTTTTAAAGAGCTAACCAAAATTCTATTCTATATATATCAGAGTAGATCACAAAGATTACAATAGCCTATGAACGTAGGTCATTTTCTCGATACATCTATTTCGCTTATAATGGGACTGATACAATAAAAAAAAATATAACATTTATATATATATAAATCATTCGACGCTCATGCGATACTTCTCGATTCGATATCACTCTCGTCAGTAATGAAAACTCTTCGATTTATATTGCTTGCATCGATCTTTATAATGGGTATTCTGATCTAGGTTGTCTTGATGTCATTCTTTCGATAGACAATATTGATCTAATTCAAACTAATCGAAATGTTCAGCATCTTACGTGCTAGTCTGTTTGAAAGCATACCACAAGATACAGTGTTTCAAACCTGCTGTATGACTGTCTTATATATTATATTCAGATAATTAAAAATTCTAATAATATTTATTTATATTTCGTCTGTATTCTTTTCTATTGTACCGAATTCATTACGAAACGCGATCCAATTATCACTACTTTCACCATCCAATACAGCAAAGATCACTTGTTGTAAAGATCCACATCGGTATTCTTTTTTTTCCAAACATGTTCTCCATAATTTTGCTTCTACATACGGATTGTGACGAAATGCTCCACAACCAGAAGCACCAGCGACTAAAGTGTGTACTTGTTTTGCCAAACACGTTTTTAGCACACCTTCAATGTCGATCATACATCTCATTTCTAACTCTTCTTGATTTTTTACGTTTCCAATCAGCGAATAAAAATAATTTCGTTCAGAATATGGACAAAATATTGGAAAATAAGGACGAAAATCTGTGAAAGCTGTAGCGATCATTCCACAATCAACATGGAATGGACCTGTCACAAATTTAGTCATCGCCCAATAATTTCCACCTGGAGGTATATGCATACCCATCTTGTAAGATACCCATCTTCCTCGCATCCATGATTTCAAACCTGTTTCAACGAATTGACCCACCGTACCTAATAATACAGCTCCATCACAATTCGTTGCAACTTCTTCTTCTTGAGATCCACCAAAATCAACACTATAAGTACCACAAACATTATGACGAGATGCAAAATTTAACCATGCAATCAATTTCGGTTCATTTTGCATATTTTGATAGACTTCTTGAACTGTTTCTTGTGTACCTTGTCGTGCAACTCTTATTTCTAAATCATGATAAGATTCTAATGCATTTGATGTATTATCACAATTTGGAGCAAACCAATCAAAGAGTTGCAATGATTGTAAATGTTCGATCATTTCTAGTTTCTTTCTTTTTCTCTCATCTATATTGTCAATGAACTTGCCATCCCATCCAATATCATCACGAGAACCAATAGCGTATACACGACAACGAAGAATTCGATGAGCGGCATGACTCTTTGATAAACTCATTTGACGCCATTCAGATTGTTCCATTTGATTCGTTAGATTAATAACAAAATTTTGGAATTCTCGACCATGTAAGTCAAAGAAACGTGATTTATAATTACGAGAATTCCACAATTTCTTATACTGTTCAAATATAGTATTTATTTTCTCTTTGCTATCATCTTGTAGTAAGTTATTGGTCCATTTGCAGAACGTAGCTTTTTGTTCATCATTTTCTTCAAAACGTAAGTAGAATTGATTTAAATCATCTTCTTCATTGATATTTGTATGAATTTGTTTATTAATGACAGTTCCACAAGGAAATAATTTTGCATATTCGACACGGATGCGTGGAACAGTTGATGAGTTCATTGTTAGTTATATGCAGTAAGCTTTTATTGGACTACTTGTTATCTCTGAAATATAGAAAGCATCAATTTCAATCCGATATTTTTGCACAAATATTTTATATGGACGAGCAATGTACAGAGTCAAGGAAAATCTAACAGTTCGGTTATTGCAACAGCTAAAGAACGATACGTTTGATAATATGTTGTGCAATTACATGTGTACACGTGGACAGAACGATTTCTATCATTACTATATAACTTACCTCTACCTACGTTATTTTTTCACATTTTAATACAAACTCTGATTCAACGATTGTGAAATTACAATAATTTCTATTTTTTCTTTTTTCTAGCAAACCTATTAATAGAGAAATAAAGAAGTAGGAAAGATTTTACTTGCTTGTGCTGACATCATTAGAAAATATTGTTTTTTTTTGCTTTAAACAATCTTTCAAGTCGAAAATTTCGGAGTAAACTTTTAATCCATTTAATCAACAAGTAACGCTAGTCTAAAGACTCGCTCAGCTCTTTCTCGTAGAAATCATGTTTCTAAACTACCGTCAAGCTATTCATTTATAAAATTAAAGAAACCAAAGTCAGATTCAAGTTCCTCGACCTCAGCTGTCTTTAACCAAACTTCATAAAAACAAATGCTTTTTGTTAAAAATTTGTCGTTTGTTTGAAAAATTGAGGTTCAAAAAATTTTTATCGAACTCACTTTAGATTTGAATTCCTCGTCCTCCATTAGCTTTGGGTCGACCCTTATAAAAAATTTTTTTTTGCAAAAAAATGGTTCTATGTGTAAAAAAATGGATACGAAAAAAATTTTCAAAAACTAACACCACATTCGAACTCCCCACTCTCGGTTATTTTTTGATCAAGCTTTATAATACCTGATAAATAATTAAGAAATAAATAATTAAGAAATAATTAAGAAATAATTAAGAAATAATTGATAAATAAATAAGAAATAATTAAGAAATAATTGATAAATAATTAAGAAATAATTGATAAATAATTAAGAAATAATTAAGAAATAATTAGTTAAAACTAACCTCGAATTTGAAATCCCAGCCCTCTATTACCCTTCGATCAAGTTTTATAGAAAATATTAATAGAATGTTTTTTTGACCTTGTGCGGGCATACAAGCAATCAGACAAACAATGTATTTTTGCTAGACTCTTCTCTACGAGAAAGAGAATATAAAGTATAGAGAATATTCCTAAAAAGAAAGCTTAGGTCATTTACATTTAGGATAAATATTCGAAAAAAATCATATCCAATGCCAATTACACAATTACCAGGCGAAATTGAACCTGAACGTTGTTCAATTAAAATTTAAAAAATTTGTTTGAAGAATAAAATAAAAACACTTCTTTTTACTGTCAACATGACGTTTGTTGGATTACATTAATTAAATTAGCCCGACACCTTAGATGAACAGAATTTGTAATGATCTTAGTCCTACATTTGGTATTCAAGAGAATGATCAGAGTCCATCAACGTCAACTTCTTCTTTCTCGTCCTAGCCAATAACAAAACAGAGGTCAGCACCGGCATTAGCATTCAATTTAGTTCGTCTTGCTTCTTCTTCATCATCTCAGTCGGCAAAGAAGACGAGGCCAGCACCGCCACTACTATCCAATACAGTTCAACTTGTTCTTTCTTCATCATCTCAACTAAAAATAAAATAAGCGTCGACACTGATACCTCCAACTAACCAAAGAGCTTGCTCAGATATTTATTGAAATCTTAACAACAACAATTGAACATTTATACATGTTTACATGTCTAACGAAAGATAATAAAATGACTTCCATTTGTTTTGTGTATATTTATAAAAGACAAATTGTATGACATTATTTTTTTCCAAAAAAATTCTAACGATTGTGCCTTTCAAAGTACTTTGAATTTTAAGGCTTGGAGACCACTTTTTGTGGCAAAATAATATAAGAAATATCTCACGCTACCGATAAAATGAGTAATACTATTATTAAGCTCCTTTCTTACAAAGCATCATCTTCTTGTACTGGTTAATGAGTGAGAACAGATTGATATTGCTTGACAAACATTGATGTACGGTATTATCAGTTTTTCCATAAATATCTCAGATGGATAAATAAATATAAAAAATTTAACAAAGAAAGATTCAACATTAATGCATATTAGCTACGACAGGAAGAGACCATTTCTTCTGTATGGAACGTTATACTACATACATTAATAGTTGACAATAATCTATAAACTCATAGTACGCAAATGAGTTACTTGTACAGAATATATCCATTAACATGATTAGTGAGAGATATAAGCTATGAAAATTAAAACACGTACCAATTGCATTGTTATATGCGACTTGATTCAGTTATACATATACATATATACAATCTTATTATAACAAATGATAAGCTCATATATTGATAGTTGTGATCAATCATAACTCAGAAGTGGCTTTTTCAGAATAAAATTATTTTTTATTCACAATAAAGTATCATTCTTTCAGAAAAGGGTCAGTGAATCCGTAGGATTCGCGTTATTTGTTCTTTCTATCATGCAATATTATCCAGAATATATCAAAATCGAATTTTCTCTCAAGATAGTCGAGATAATAACAAAAAAATCACGAATCACGTCTAGTAAAGAAAATTGTATAATGCACGACAGTTCATCACTGAAAGTAGGCCATGCTGAAACAATTCTATCTCGCATCACACTACTATACTTTCCTTACCATTGCTGTCAACAGCACATGCGTATATCTATCGAGAAGGAACTCATTTCCTATTAACCTATTTCTAGAATTTGATCATCATCAAATCAATAATGTTGCTTAGGATGACCCTGGAAATTATAATGGATATGGTCTTCGTCTTGATACTTCTACTTATCTTGGTTATTCTTTTGATTGTAATCATGATGCTGGAGATGATCTTGACTGATAATTATCGTTTCCTGATAGCTTGTATTGGTGAACACATCTTAAGATTTTGTATTTTTTACATTACTTGAATAAATAATGGATTTTTAATATTTTTTGTGAAAGATCTGTCTCAGTGCGAAGTTGTGCTATACGTTTCTTCAAGATGTACATCATGTTATTTTTTCTTTTATCTTCTTAATAAATTAATAGTAACATATCTTGTTACACTAAATCAATCCGATGATCGATTCTACAGTAAATTATCAAAAAACAAACTATAAGGTATAGAAAACAATCATATAGTAAGTGGATGTATGAATTGTATGCATCTCTACTGTATTTCTCTCAAGGAGAAAGGCGTAAGACTTCTACTTCATTCTACCTCTCGTGCGTCCCTTGTACTTCATCGTACTTCACTGTACTTCTGAAGTAGATGAAGTCTTGCTATTTTCCCCTAGATTTCTCTACACATTTTAAAGGATAAAGTGTTTTTTTTTCGTTTCTTCCTTTCATAACCTTCATATTACTAATACATGTTTACTATTGAAGCGGTACGTTAACGAACATGATAAGCATGACGGAGCATTTTTCTCTATTTTGCGACGAAATTGCAAGGAACAAATTTATTAAAATAAAATGGCTACTATACCTAGACCCGTTCGAATATTAATAGTTGGAATGAATCCCGAGATAAATTCAAAAGTCACTAATGATGTTAATGAAGATCAATCAATATCAGCACGTGGTTTTGTTGTGTCTAACAATCCAGACAGTGATGCAGAATTAATCAATATCATCAAAAATCAAGAATATGATGCAATTATACTTGGCCGAGGTCTTCGTACTCAAGATGGTTGGTTTGAACGAATTGAAAGTATTAT
>JAJEKB010008409.1:0-20981 GCA_022393335.1 Macrotrachela quadricornifera | reverse complement strand
CTACAAGTTAATCAGTAAGTTTGTTGTATTCAAATAAATGAATTTCTTTTCTGTTTCAGATTGACTTCAATATGGAACTCGTGGATACATTTATCATCTGATCCAAATTAACTCGTGTTTTACCTTGAAACCATCTTTGTATTAAATTAAGGGTAAGTTCCACTAATAAAAAATAAACATATTTGTTTTCTCTCTTTAGATCGACTCACTTATAAGCTGTATGGGTGAGTTTGTTGTATTATATAAAATTAATTGATTTGCTCTATATTGTAGATTAATTCAAGAAACAATATGGCGACTAAGTGTTATTTTTAACTAATGATGAAAACAGCTCCAGAGGCATTGAAGCAGTTGAGTCTCCATATTGCATCCATAAATCGATTTTATTTATATATGAAAATCTATATAGAATTCGTACACAAATTCTATGTAGCTTTTTATATATAAATAAAATCGATTTATGGATGCAATATGGAGACTCTACTGCTTCAATACCTCTGGAGCTGCTTCCGTCATCAACTATTGGGTAGATGACAGAAGGTTCAGTGCGAATAAGCTCGTACGAAACCTCTTTTCAATTTTGCGTAAAAGGTTCAGCATGAAACCTTCTCTACGGAACCTTGTTTCGATTTTTTTTGAAAAAGTGCAATACTGAACCTTTGATACGAAACCTTTTTTTGTCGCTCATTAAAAAGAAGTTCGGTACGAAACTTTCTTTTTACTAGACCAGCCAAGCATCGGACCGTGTACCCACCCGCGGATCTGTTTTTTGGTTTGGTAAAGATCCTTTTTTTTTACAGTGTACTTCTTTCCAAAAATATCCTACACTTCATCGAAAATTGTACACAAGAGGAGTTCATGTTAACCTTGTAAATGAATGAAAGATTGCTTATCAGAGTCTCTACAAGGCGTCACTTACGACTAGTGGATACCCTCATCCTATCTTCTTCTCAAACTAACTCTCTAATTATGTTACGATTAAACCAAATTAGTTCTCAATTCGTAAGTATCTGTAGATTTTTAATAGGATCACTTCTAATCAGGAATAATAAAACGCAAATGGAAAGAGAAACAAAGAACTAAAGCAAAGAAAAAATTACACAAGCACACTTTATTGAAGAAATCACGTGTGACGATAGAGATTTAGTTTTGCATTTTGCATTTTGCATACCAAGTCTTTCGAATATGTCCCTTCGTTTCCAAAGGAAGCACATTGCCAGATTCCGTAAATCATGCAAACCGTTGTAAGTTTGTCAAAACGTCTTCTTCGTTTTGAATGGCAGCCGCTCCATTATTTGTCTGCCTCATTCAGCAACTAATAGTTCGATTTCGTTCACAATCCATGAAAATCATGCCTGACTGTGTACGAACGGTTATGAGGTTTAGAATAGAACTTCAGACTCAAAGTTCAAAAACTAAGTCTATTTTACATACCTTTTATAGTAAAGTACTTTCTGTCGAACTGAATGAAAAACTGTTGTAGCCTTTGGCTATTATTGTTTTTAAAACCATGTTTGTAATGGAATTTATATCAATTAATGTTGGTCATGCATGCTGAATTGACCCGAAAAATGTAGAAGCACCTAAATTTATTAATTTTATGCTCACTTGTGAAATATTTCATGAGTAATAGGTCATCTACGTCTGGTAGTTAGCCTTCCGCTTATGAACTGACCTAGATGCTGTCAAAAAATAATGATTTGTATATAAATAAGAGATGATCTAAAAATCATGAAGCGATATATAAATAACTCTTCAGTTTAAATTCAATTTATTTATGGATGATTACCGCGATCAAATTTTCTAGATAAGTGCTTCTGTATATGTCTGAATGCACGATAAGTTGCCAAAGTTCATTGTAGATTTATCGAATATATTTACAGGACAATTTAAGCTAACAGTTAAATAAGTAATGAAAGGAAAAACCAGTTAGAAAATGATTAGTCTGTCAATCATCAAAAAATAAATAGGGTATATCTCGACAACCAAGAAAAACTAACACTTCTATTCAAAATGCTGGAATAAAAGACACAGAGTTTGTGTGACAATTGACTAATATTAGAAAAGAATTACAAATTTTGCAGCATTCTTTGTCTAAGACATGTTGTATTGCTATAACGAACTGAAAAAAGGTGCAAAAGTTCCACATTTCAGTCTATTAAGAACTGTACTGAAAAGTTATTTATGTATCCCTCTATCAGACTGGCGTTTAGCTTTTAGGAGAAAATTGTCTGGTACACAGGAAAATAATTCTCAATAAGCATATCGAAGTTCAAGTTTCGTTGGTAGCTATCCATTATAAATTCAATTTCGTGATCTTTCTAAAAAAGTTGCGTTATATCGAACTTTTTGAATATCAGAATCTCAATAATGTCTTTTTTGAGATACCTGGTAGATTTTCTACAGACCTACTCTGTAATAATCCCTGTTGATCCTCACAAACGAGCGAATAGTCGTTCGTCGGCGCCACTCACCATAAGTCGCTCCCACTGTCAAATACAAAAGCATCAGAGCAAAATACTACATAAGTTCACGACTGGATACCCAGGTGAACCAATCCGACACCGGATCCTACAGGATCCGATCATCTGACAGAATCCTATAGGATTCCTGGTGACGGAATCGCATAGGAATTCAACTGTCGAATTAGCATCGGATTCCAATGATATCCGCTCGATTTAAAATCCTCCATCCTTGCTTTCAATCAGTGTTTTTCTATACGAATTTTTTTTTTCTTTTTTCGAGATTTAAAATCTAGCTTCTTTGTAGCTATATGTCGCGTGTAGAGGATATTGCGGGACCTATGTAAGACTCGAAATCGTGAGCTAGTGTTTTCAGTTTGCTCTTCTGATGGTCTTGCTGTGATTTTTTCAGCAGTTAGCGTAAATATTTTATTTAGTATAACGAGGGTGTTACTGTGCGTGGCCATTTATGTGTCACGGAAAGGATTACGTCGAAGGATTTGACAAGCATCAAAAAGAGGGTTAGATATGTGAAACATGAAAACTTGATTCAGTTGAATAACATTTGTAGCATTGCATAACTAATGTAAGATATGAGCACAAGTGAAATTTGTAAGTGAAAAACAATATGGCTCTCAGATAGGGTTCTTGCAGCCTCAAGGAAATTTTCAGGCGAACAGTTTGGACTTCATTGCTGGACATTCAAGAAAGGCTCCGCCTTGAATAGAATTGAATTCATCTATTAGTAAGACCTTGTGTGTCGGCTTCCATCATACTAAATATTCATGTACAATTGGAAAGAGAAGTACGAAATAACAGAACATACTTTTCCATATGATGTAAGACGCGTGGCTGTAATCGATTTTGCATATGGATAGATATATAAAACTGCCGGGAGCTAGCTGAACGATAGAGAAAGCTTCATCCGATGTATTAACACATGACAATATTCATGAAGAATGCGTTACAAATCGGAATGATTCGCTGTGGATACTATTATTAACTAGATAGCATATAGTGTATTTCTGGTAGTTTTACGGGTATATGGAATCATACTGATACGAGTAACTAGGTTATTTTTTCTTTCAAGCTGATCTCTACATTAAAAATGCGGTGTTTTCTTGTAGTAGAAGATCAAATAGTCATGATTGAATTGAGATAGTTATAAGATTGATTTTTGTATTTTTTCCCATGTTATTAAGTTTTGCGTTGTCATCGTTACATTATTGTAGCGTTGAATTTTATCGGATTAAGTTACTTGGATCCGATTGGATGCGTAATTCGGCGGGTTGTGCCGCGATTTTGTCACCAGGTTTCCGATGGTATGCGTATAAGATCCTATAAATTCCGATTGGATCCGACTGTGGGATTGGTTCATCTTGGTTTTGTAAACAACGCGTGCAAGTATACATGCAAGAGTACCAACTTATCTTGACTCTGATGTTCTTTTGAGCTTAACACAAACAATCAGACACACAACCTCTTTTATAGTTTTTTCCATATGACCCTTCCTTCAGTCAATGGAGTATTTGCATCCTTGAGGAAGAGTAGATATTATTTTTTATAATGAACTCGCATGAAAAACAAGTTTGTATCTCCGATAAAAAGCATTGATTTACCTTCACATTCTAAGATCTTAACCACTATTGACTACTTTACTAATGATATAAACTTGCACCGCATTGGAAGATTTCACTAAAGATATCATATATATTAGTACATTAGTGCAGCCAAACTAGTAACACTAATAATTGTATATCGCTGCTTGAACGGTCTGAGAAACCAAATCCTTTGAGGGCGTTTAATAGTTTACTGAAGTCTATCACTTGGGCATGTACTCGATTTAAAAGTGAGGAGACAGTCGGGGGTGTTCCTTCGTGAACTTATTTCTGCTTGAACAACCCCTAATTAGTCTCGAACATACTTAATTTTAATTAATAATAGGAATGAACGGCTAGTCATTCGTTGGTGCCCCTTCAGGACGCCACTCGCGAATAGTCCCTCGTCTGTGCATTTGTTCTTCTTCATTCTTTGTAGCTTTTTCTATACCAGAGCTGGGCAACTCAGGCAAAAAAAAGGAATTAATTCGATTCGATTCATTTGACAAATTTTTCAATTCAATTCAATTCGATAATTTTTGATAAAATTTTCGGTTCGATTCGATTCGATTCAATAGCTTTTGAAAAAATTCTCAATTCAACTCACCTCAATTAGAATTTTTTTGAAAAATTTTCAGTTTAATTCGTTTCAATTCAAGAATCGAGCAGAATCGAGTTGAGTTGGGCGCTTCTAAAAATTGAGTTCCCCAGCTCTGTTATTTACATACCCTATTATTAGATTTCTGAATACTGAAACATCCAGCATGAAACTGTTGTGATTGATCAAGAGTTCGATTTCAAAAACTCATCATTGCTTGAAATTTAGGCCTGAAAAACATTAATTGGACGAGAGCATAAGCTCGCAAACTTCTGATTTATTCCATTTACAGGCTGATAAAATCTCAAATCTCCTAAACTAACATTGAAAATCTATGATTCAGTGAATTGCTCAGCTACAACATTTTTATTGATTGAAAGCGCAGCACCAAAAATCTTTGATGGAATTCACTTCTGACTTCAAAAACACTAATTGATCAAGAAAGCCAGCTCGAAAACATCCGTTTCTATGAAACCTGGAGCCAACAAAATATGCTTGGCTCAAAGTACGACATCAGAAAACTTGAATTGGATTATTTTCCAGATTGTGAAAAACCGGTTTTGTAATCTTATGCTTATTTAACCTGCGCGCCATGGCGTGGCACAAACAGACGTATACACGAAATCCTATTAGTATTTTTCATGTAACCTCACTTCGGTCGGAACAAAAAATTTATTTCAAAAATTTTCGAAACTAATAGTACCATTCGATTCCTCGATCCCGACTGCTTTTGGTCAAACTTTATAAGAAACCATTATTTTCTTAAAAAAAGCCTTTTTTACCAAAAAAAATTGTTTGAAAAAATTAAAAAACTGATAGTGCCATTCGATTCCCCGACTTCGATTACCTTTGGTCAAACTTTATAGAAAATCATTATTTTCTAAAAAAAGACCTTTTTTAGCAAAAAAATTATTTGTAAAAATATTTGTAAAAATTAAAAAACTAACAGTACTATTCGATTCTCCGACCTCAAAAACTTATGTACCGAAATTTCCTTAGAACTATTTGTGCGTTTTCATTGGTTTAGCAAATACTGAATTCTGATTGGCTTGGTCGGACAGACAGACAGACAGACAAACTTTAAGCATTTTAGCCGGCGTATTTAAACGCCCTATAACCCTTTCTTTCAGAAAAGGGAACAACCGATATGGTTGATATTCATTGGAAAATTATCGATTGATCACAATCGATGAAAGTACTATATGATTCACATTCATTTAGACAAACAACTGGAAAACAACCCAAACTGACAAGAAACCAACTCAGTTTATTGAAATAAAGAATTATGCACCAACAACATCATTATGTAAAATCAATAATTGCATATGGTTGCACTCCAAGTATCGCATATCTAAAAAAAACAATCCTATCGATCAGATTCTGATGAAATCTGTCAGAATCCAATCCATGAATCTTATGAGATAGTTCAATGATGAAATTGAAAAATGAAATTGAAATAGTTCTAGTAGACATCAAAAAACAAATCAAATTAATATCATTGATTATATTTTATTTGATTTCTCATCTTTTCTGAGATGAAATAACACTTAATTTTATATTCATTCACAAGTCATTCGACAAAATGAGATAATGAACAATAACATATTATTATCTGAGAATTTATCAAATCTCGTAGAAAATATTTTTCTTTTTATGCTTCAAGATAATTTTATATCGCGATAAATTTCATCTCTAGAATAAAAATAGTAACTAATCAACACATATCATGTTTATGATAACTGTTTAGCAATTTTCATGTTTTCATCGATCAACCAAATTCCTTTGTCACCATTAGACTTATTTCCAAGTAACACACCAATTAATCTTTTTACAGCAATTCACACATTATTGGTCGAATGTTTCACAATAAGTGATGCATACTTTTTCAATATATAATATTTTTAATAATTATTCAGTACATAGAAGTCTAATACTAAAGAAAAAAGATTTTCTTTAGCTTATAGTACTAAAAAATAATAAAATTACTGTTACGCCTCGTTTTATTATATCAGAAAATGACAATATAAAATATATTTATGCTATAGAATACATTGATTCAACGCTAGATGAAAGAAAGAAAAAAACAAATCGATTCTTCCCTTATCAGATATGAGAATAGAATGCTGTCATTAAATGGAAAAAAAATATTTATTCATATTTTATAACAATTCTTTTTGACAGCAGTCAACAATAATAGGAAATTTATTGAAAAATGTTAACAAGAATATATAAGAAATAATCAATGACGTTCATGATATTGTCGATGTTGCTGTATATTCATGCGAATTTCTACGACGTAGACGACAATAACCAATAACAATTCCAACTATAACAATACTAGAAATAAGTGCTAACCAAAATAGCATTTTAGACGAATAATTTCTATTTTTTGTTACATGATTATTCGATATGACACCTATTTTCTTTTGTAATTTTTGTGATGAATCATCTTTTGATTCATTAGACTTGTTTTTAAGACGTAACCAGTTGACTATAGGTTTAAAACGATTAAAGAAATTTGCAACTTCTTTCCAAACACGTTTAAATGTGGATTTACTATTGCATTCGATTGACATGCAAACATATGTAAGTGCCTCATATTTGATTGATTGAAACTCAATACTTTGTATTTTCACGTACAACATGCCACTTAATGTTGAAGCATTAGCTACGCAATCTGTGGCCAAAGAAGTATTATTTGAAATTGCACGATACTTGGCAATACACATACCACTTGAACAATTAGTAAGTTTTTTTCTGACATAACAACTATCTATCTGTACATTTGATGTTAAAAGATAATTGAGTTTAGTCTGCAAGGATTGATGATCGATATTAGCTAGCCAATAAATCCATTGATCAAGAAAGATTTGATCGCATAAATTATCTGATGTACATACATAATCGATGTAACTAACAATTGAATCATTTTCTTTAATTCCTGGTAACCATGTTTCAATGCCTAGGTAATTACCTGTATGATTAGTATTCTCATTGAATTCGATGATTACAGTACCATTCATTTGATCATAATCAATGTCTATTGTTACATGACATACGCTGCTATTTACATATGAGTACATTACTTTATTATTAAGTTTCTGTAATGTTGTGAGTATATCATTGTTTGAAGGAATTTCACTTCGTGCAATTTCAAACGATGTATTTCCAATACACGTGAGAGTATAAGCATCTTGTAGATGTGTCAGAACAAGTAGAAAACTAATAAATATATTCAAGCTTGGCATGTGCGTGTATGCGGCTGTTTTTTTTTGTGATAAGTAATATTAAATAGATACGATTAGATAAGAGAAGAGAACCCACGTGCACCAGAAACATAAAGAATATGTTAGGTTCTTTTTCTTTTTATTTCAACAAAAATGAAAAAACCTAAACTTGAATATATATAAATCAACAACACAGAAAAAAGAAAATATGTATGTATATATCTGACGACTAGTGGTAGTGTGTGAGAGAGCAACAATATATCTATATATATATAAACTAAAACGAAAAGAAAAAGAGAAAAGTAATGGAGGAACGATATCTATATATGCAGATGTCGAATCTTGACAGAATACGACAAAAAAAAGTAATAAAATAATGAAGAACAGTAAGAATGACTTTAGAGAATCAGAAAACTATATCTACGGAGCATAGTGGTAATATAATATCGAGGTAAACAAAAAATAAAGAAAGATGGCTTAGATGACTAATCCAAACTGACTGCAACACTACTCAAATATAGTCTAAAATGTCTTACACAGTCATTTATGACTAGTTATCTCTTTACAATGTTCTTCAAACATGTCCAGAATATTCCTAAATTCAGCCGTATCTAGGCGGTTTTGTTTGTCGACTCTGCCCCGATTAGTCAGAGGATTAAAAACAGATACTAAAAGATGAATTTGAAAATTCAATCCTGATGGATACTCTGATGATAGCCTAGCGTCAGTTTTTTACAATCTAAACTACAAATTAATTCCACTTCATCCACTAAACGGTCAGAAACTAGTTGATATTAAATTACTTTGACTAGTCTGAAACATCTGTAATAATAATCAGAACTAGTTCGAAGTATCATCTGCGCGCATCATGACTAGTTTTTTTTTAAACAATGTATCGCTTGTCTTAGTCTAAGAAAATCTAAACAATCGACTTTCTTTAAACTACTCAAGTCTTTCATGCTCAGTCGTAAACGGTGATTGTAAAACTTCATCATTTATGAGTATCGTAAAAACATGGTGGCTGTAAACGATTCTCGAATGCTATCGTAAGCTGTCGTAAACGTCAGTTGTAAATAGTATGATATATGTGCATCGTTTTTTGTCGTATGTGTCTGTAAACGGCCGTTAATATTGCTGATCAACTCACAATATAATGTTTTTCTACCAGTTTATTGTAAAAAGTATTAGCATTTGGGTAGTAAATTTTTATTTCAATAAAGAAATCACATTGTACAATGATAACAGAGTTACAAGTAAAATTTATATAACAAATATGGCAAAAGTTTTATATTCTATCATCTTAATTAGCAAATTGTATGCATGAATACTTAGTAAATATTTCAAAATCTCTGATCAAGAGACAAATAATTTAAGCTTCTTTTTAAACTAGTCTATCAATTTTGATGTCATTCAATCACAGTGGAGGTCTATCACCAACAAAACGACTTATGATTCATCAGTCCGTAAACGCTATCATAGTCACATCCGTCTAGACTATCTCCTCAACCTCTATAAAATGGAAGTTTTTCTCCAACCATCGTCATTTGCTCAAATATTGGCATAAGAATAAATTGCTTTCCCTCAATGTCTTATTCTCACTTTCTTCTGTTCGAAAGAATACATAAATAAAAAAAGACTCTTTTCTATTTAAATGACTTGCTAACGTAGCTTTTAATACGAATCAGTAAACCAATCTTAAAAATATATCTGAAAGCCTTTTTCTAAGAACAGATGGTAACTATATCAAATAATTAGAGTTTTAGAAAGAAGGTCTTTTTCTGTTCTTCAGGTTTGGTAAGCTGTTTTTAATCTAAATCAATGGAACTAGCCTTAGGTAAGTACTTTAAGGCTATCTTGTAAGAGCATCATATAGTAGATCCACAGAAATCTGGAATTGAAAAAGCGACCTGTAAAGTCTCTCTGCACGAACAAATTTTATCATATGCAAAGAAATCAGGACTTAAAAAAAAGCCCATAAAAGACTTTCTCATCTTTAGTATTTAGTAGGCTATATCCAATATCAATCAAAAGAACTAGTCTCAGAAAGGTGTTTTAAGTCTTTCTGTAAGCACAGATTTTATTATATCCAGAGGAATCTGGAATTCTCAAAAAGACCTTTTAAGACCTTCTCGTGCTTTTCAAATATGTTTTATAATAATATTAACGATTGATTAAGCAATACACAATGGTTTGAAACCGAGACAAGGCTATTAACACAAAAATGTCATGATTACTATTTAGTTTTTATGATTTTTTTTTTACTTATGATCATTCATTGAATAAACCTTTTGAAGAATAATCTTTGCGTTCTTAAATTTCATTAAAATACACTAATTTAAGTTTAAAATATTTCAACTATGACCACATATATTCGAATGAATTTTCAATAATTGCTTGAAGAATTTATCATTTCAACAAAGACGACCACCAAAGATCAACATAGTAAAGACATTCGCATACAAAGTTTATGAAATAGAATAAGAAATAGCTATTTTACATTAAACAATACAATATCCTTTCATCGTTGATTATTTGAATTCATATTTCAATCAAAAACGAAGCTTGTTTTTTTTGTAAGAATAAGAAGAGAAAAATATATGGGAGAAGAAATTCATCTCATTCTATTTCATGGGATATTTAAAAGAAAAATTGTCCCATACAGTAAAATTATCCCATCCTATTCAAAGCTGTATATGTATTCTTCTTTTTCTACGCTATTTATGTACGAGAGCGAGAGAGATATCATATTAAGGAAGGTATATATATCACACAGTCATCAGTTGACCTGTATAAAGAGAAAAGAAAAAATAAACATAATGACCAATAAAAGAAGGACAAAAATACGTCATGGTTGCTTTTATAAGGAATATCATAGACCAAAATAAATAGGATGTTTTTTTCATTATATAGATGAGTCATTTGATAGAATATATATATATACTTGTTCTCCTGCATATATAATATATTTAGAATTGTATCACAATTATAAAACAATGGTTTCTGGACAAAATTTATTCAAAAACATACATAAAAATACTGAATATGATAGTCGTTATTGGTACAATGAATATCATCGATTGTGGGAACGTAGTGACATGCTTTTTTCACTACTTCGTTCATCCAAAGATTACTACAAAAAACCCATAGATTCACATTTACCGTTATTATTTTATTTGGGTCATCTACCATGTTTTAGTTGGGCACAATTTTGTCAATTAGATGGCATTAATGGTGTAATTGATGCTACATACGATAATCTCTTTCTACACGATGCTAATCTACATTCATGCACAGGTACAGTCAATTACAATTATTTAAATCAATTTTCAACAAACGATAAAATCGATAAAATTGATTGGCATTCATTTACTGTACAGAGTGTGATTGATTACAAACATAAAATTCGAGAAAAACTGATCAACATCTTGTTCAATAATACTTTAGATTTATATCAAACTTTGACAATAAATATTTTGAATATTGTCGCCAGACATGAAATGTATCATCATGAAACTTTAATGTATTTATTAATTCGACTACCAATAGATTCATTTCGATCGGATGCTATAATTGAACTTAATCATCGTCACCATCGTGTTGCTACTTCATTATCAGAAAACACATGGATATCATTACCTGCAGGGCAAACATCACTTGTAAAAACACATTATGATAAGATACCAACATATTTGTTCGATTGGAACAATGAATTCTCAAATGAACCAATTTATGTATCAGGTTTCGGACTTCAATCACATCCAGTTCGAAATGGTGATTTTCTTCAGTTTATCCTAGATGGTGGTTATACAACAAGTAATTGGTGGGAAAGTAATACATTCGAATGGATTACAAATTGTAATATTTGTTGTCCACTTACTTGGATACCGAATAAAAGTTCTTATAACATAAACTTTGTACTACAACGCAATGTTCCTCTAGAATCAGTCTTCGATCATCCAGTTCTAGTAAGTCATGCTGAAGCAAATGCTTATTGTCGATGGATGTCAAAGAATACTGGAAATACTATCGATTTGCTAAATGAATCAGAATGGATGTATGCAATGTGGGATTATTCGAATTGTATAAATAATGAATTAACTAGTAATGATTGCAATGTAAACTTTCGTCATTTTCATACAATGCCACTATGTTCAAATAATGATGGTAAATTACAATGGCAAGAATCAACATTCGAATGGACCTCGAATGCATCATTTGCCGCTGATTTAACACTTATCAATAAAACATTTCATTGCTGGTGTCCAGATACATATAGATACATATTCAGATCATTTAGATGTGTGAAACGCATTAATCATACAGATTCTTCTCTTACTGAAGATGATCGAAAACTGATCATTATGGAATTAAACAATGCAGAACATCGAAAAATTTCATCAAAATATTTATATGATGCACAAGGTTCTACTATCTATACTCAAATAACTCAATTAAATGAATATTATCTATTTCCTCAAGAATTACGATTATTACAACAACGAGCACATGATATTCGATCAATTATTCTTCGTCATTCTAATATTCATCGATATTCATCATCAACAGTACATTTAATTGAACTTGGTTGTGGTGATGGAAGTAAAATTGAAGCATGGTTATCACCATGGATTCAATCAAAAGATAATATCTCGGCTATTTATCATCCAATTGATATATCACAACATGCTATTGACTCACTTGTTCATTTACTAAAGAAAAATATGGGCGAAGATATTATTGAGCAGTATGTAAAACCAATTTGTTCAACATTTGATGATATGTTTATAAAATTAAATAATAATACAACAGAATTGAATGTCATGATGTTATTCGGTAGTACAATTGGCAATTTCGATAGCTATGGTTCTAATAATATTAAATTTGATATAAATGCACCTGTTATGAAATTTCTTTCTCAAATACGTCGAAATTTAAAAATTGGTGATTGGTTTGTATGCGCATTTGATATGTGTAAAGATCCGATAACATTAATTCAAGCATATAGTGATTCAAAAGGAATAACTGCTGCATTTACTTACAATCTTCTCATTCGTCTCAATCGTGAGCTTAACTTCAATTTTAATCCTGTTAATTATCAATACTATGCGACATACAATCCATTACGTCGTCAGATAGAATCTTGGTTAATCAGTACGAAACAACAAACAGTTACTGATCAAGATCAATTCATTATGGAATTACAACCTTATGATGTTATACATACTGAAATATCGACTAAATATACACATGAAGATATTCAATTATTGATGGAGAAGAATTCATTGCGTATTATTGAATGTATAAATACGGATAATGAACAATATCCATATACTATATGTTTGGCCCAAGCAATTTAATTGAAATAGAATACTTCTATAAGTAACCATTTACAAAAAAAAGCATAAAATATTGTGAAAGTGTATTTGTTAATCATTTCAATAAAAAAAAACTAGTTTGTAGATTTACTTGAGAAATTACAAAATACTGACAATAATGAGATACGTCATAATACATTATTAATACTTTCTTTTTGTTCTTTGTTAGAAAATAAAAAATTAATGAATTTCATAATATTTTCTCCTGTTGAAATGAATAATCATCTAACGATAATTGATTAGTCAAAGATTACAAAAACATGCAAAAAAATTGGTTTCCATAACTTCGAATGATGATTATACTTTGATGATACGAATATCATAGTAAGTTCATAGTATCTATTACAGTCTACGAGCACAATTAATCAGTTCTAAAGCATTTAATAGTAGTTCCTATGCAATTTAGAATGGTATACCCTTTTGATAAATAGAGATAGTGAGAATATAATCTGGTCTTTAAAAAAGAAACTTTAATATGGCTGCAATATGTGTATTATTATTTGTTCTTGATAGAACAGTGATGAATACAAAAAAAAGGAAGTAATCAATTAGTAAAAAACTTCATAGAATATTTATATATACATATATTTAGAATTGAATTAGATATCTGAAAGGATACATCAATAAATTAATGCACCTCTCAAGTGTTATTCTCTGATTAGACTATACTATTGATATTATACATTATTGAAATTCTTTTTTATTGTAATATTTGAAAGATGACAGAAAAATCATATTATATTTTTTATTTAAATTAATATAATCACATGTTTGATTCTAGTTGATTATTAGATATTATAATATTATTTTAAATAGTAGTAGCTGGACAACAATAGCGAACCTTGTAATCACTGCATACTCTATTTTTATAAGCAGTAATTTGTTGATTTAAACATAAAAATCCATCTTTGATTGTAATACGAAATATATCTCCAGTTGTTGTTGGATTAGTATCAACTGAAGTTTGTGCCTAGAAATAGAAGAAAAACAACATATTAATTCTTTTTAATAATAAATAATATGAAAAATTCAATTGACTTCAATAGCAGTTGGTGATGAACACATAAAATTTGGAAAAAGTTGTTGAATATGACTGGTTACTTCAAAATCACCTAATCCTACACCTGGATCATTTGTATCGAACCACATTGTCCATTGATGACTACCTGTACAACTGCTTTGTGTAAATGTATATGGTTCAAATACACTTTGAGATAATACACTATTGAATAGTAGAATTAAACACATGACTATGAGAAGCATTTTTTTTTTCTTAAAGGATAAATTTATACGAATATTGTTATTGATAAAATCAAATTGATAGCACGAAAAAAAACACTATTAATATAGTTCGTGTTCTAAGCCTTTCATCATCATAGAAGCTTTACTATGTCATCGAAATATGAGATAATATTGAAAATAAATGTACTTTTGCTTTGCTTCCTACTATTTTTTTTTCAATCAATAAAAGTAACTATATGAAAATCAATCTCTGACATATAGATCATATGTAAAAGTACAGAGCTGTCAGGCTGACGTATATATTTTGATACTAAAAAAAATGAAATTAGTAAATGACAAAAGAACCATGATGGTTCGCCTATCAGTTTCAATCGATTAAGTATTTGAAAAATCATTTCTTCAGTTGAATAATATCTTTATCCATAAATAGTATTAAATATAATATGAGAGATCATATCAATATCGAAAAGAGACTATTTATTATCGAAATATGATCGTTTATACTGAGATATTGCCAAAAAAACAAATGACTTATTTAAAATTAGTGATAATCATGAATTTTTGTGATGTGTGTCATGTGTTTGCTCAGGTTCTTTTAAACACAATTGGATTATTTGATATTCGTTTATGCAATATAACTCATGAGACATATTCATGAAGAAAATATTTCAAATCTAAATGTTTTCATCTGATTTTTTGATAAATAGTTTTCTTGAGGTTAAATATCTAATGAGACAATCATAAATTTGGAAGGAAAGTCTAGTGACACGGACGATTATTACACTACATTCGAACATAATGATGCAAAGTACAAAATAATTTACGATTTCTGAAGAAACATTCACTCTGAAAATCTTTAACTGATTTCATGAATCAACTTCGGCCGCATATTTCATACTTATGAGGATCAGATCAAAGAATGATACAAAAGTATATTCCTATATTTATATACGAATACAAATACTTGCATGTTCGTGAACTTTAAACTATATTGAGCGCCAGAAGTAAATGGAGAAAACTCTGCGATGAATATCTCCCGAACAGATGTAGCTAGCGAGCGAGTTGATCTTTCCATTATTAGAAAGAGGACACTCTAGGGTACAAGTGTATGCTATATTCAATGGATTAACGTTCGAACAAGGTTGTTAGCTGTACTGGAGAATTTGTGCATCATCAAACAAAAATGTTTTTCATATGAATTTTCGACTTCAAGGTGATCGTTCGATAGCGCAAGATCTGATCTTTCTATCAATCACTATTTAAAAGTTATCTTTGTTAAACTGACTGTCTGCAATCTGCGAAAAATACGATTTTTTTCTGACAAAAGAGTCCTATTATTGTATATTTAAAAAAAAAAATTTTTATTAATATGATGAAATTTGAGTGCAAATTAGAGTTTTGTCTTTATATAACAAATCAAATCTAGTGTATTATTTATCTTTCTATATGATGATATTTTATATACAGTTAAGTATATATATTTTTTAAGTCGTTCTATATCATACTGTCAGTTATTACAGAAAACTTTTTAGTGAATTCAATGTATATAACATAAAATATGGTCATCTACTCATATATTATGTATTAAGCGTATCAATATATTTTTCTTCGAAGTTGATAATTTAATATGAGCTAGAGTATTTCAAACTCTCTTTTCTATATACTAAGTATATGATCATAATTGTATCCGATCTGTCAGTCAAGCCTGGTACTTGCTAGGCGAACGAGCAAGTCAGACTGAATTTTGAAATTTTGGCCTGATATACTGTGTTCAGAAAATGTTTAGCCTGATCTGGTATCAAATTGATGAGACAGAACTCGGATTTTGTCATGGTCGCTATTAGAAAACTTTTGCTTGTGTTTGGTGATTTCCCATCGAAAAGTGAGCTGTCCCACGTATTTTTGCGTCGACAGATGATTAGAAGAATATTCAAAAAAAGAAATCGATAAGACGAGTTTAATGAATTTTAGGGAATAGTCAGAAAGTCGGCATTATCGATTGATCTTGTTATGTTTGGACGTGTTTCTTGTAATTGCATTCAAATTAAACTGATTGGAGTGATTTGAAAACAATCGGAACATCATAAATCACTCAGTCGCATGTGGACAAAATGAACTAGATGTACTCGTTCTTTTCTATTAACTACTTTCTCTCATGAAGATCCATGTAAGTTTAATTGCAAGACCTGTTCATCTTGACTTATTCAATTAGTTTCTTCGTGGAGAAAAGTAGTGCATATGATTATTGGATGCCAGAGACCGTCACAGGGTACATTTTTTTGTCCTACCCACCTTGAGGATGAGGCAGGGTATATAAGCGGAGTTCATAATTAAATGAACTCAGAACCTGATAAAAGTATCGCGATTATTTTAGCATATAATACCTGTCTTTTACTAACATTACTTAAAAGACTTCTACAAGACATTTATGAAGAACACCAAGATAGCAAAGAGAAGAAGTTGACTAGAATTAGATATACATGCACACAAAATAATAGGATGTTTAGACTTTTCTGACTCATCGAACGCTTGCTATAGGTATTTCAGGTTGCCACGCCTTTTTTTTGACTTTTAAAGCAAAGTTTATTGTGAACAACATTCTTAAAAGAAATTCTCGATCACATTCAATACTCGATCTTTCATAAATGAATAAAATATATGGAAGAAACATTCAGTGGTTGGTTGATGACAATAAGTAAAACGGGATTCACAGCAACAATAATGTCTGCTATAGTTGGGATAGTTGTGCTGAAACATGTTCATTCGTCCGAATTATTTTATTATTCGATGTGTTTCACTTTACCTAGTATTTTCTAACTGTTCGGCTCCCTATCACTCGTCATTGCTTATAATTGTCGTAAAGCAAGTCTTTGTTCACCTGTTTTATTACGTACTTCTATTCTTAAGAAGAGTAATATAAAACAGAAAGTATATGCACTCATTCTATTTTAGATTAGTAGAATGGCTAATTCCCGATGTGGTCCAATTTTTTACGATAGTAAAGCTTATAATAGATTCCACCTTGGTTTGTTAGCCATTCGGAAGTGCGTTTTGCTTTTTATATGAGCTATATCCACGGTATTTCATTTTGCGGTACGCCGAGTTGATAAAGTTTTATTTAACATAACAAAATTTGAAGCCGTACACTTAAACGCATGGCCTGAATCTTGAGCTTTTACTAATAGGGTTCTACAAGGAGAAGAATTAAAAAAATTGTTGCTGTTTGAACGTATTGATAGACACGTCCATATGTAAGAGTAACAGAATATTGAAATAAAAATAAAACATCTGTCAGCTAAACTTAATGTATTATAACAAACATTGATGGCATATTAGAAACGACAAAGAACCGATGAAAACCTGAAAAGTTGCATTATGATAAGCTATGAAAGAATAAAATTTAAGAAAAGGTTTTGTTGATGGTTATTTTAATGATTTTTGGTGTAAATGGTAGATATTCTATGGAAAAACTTTCTCTAATTAATGTTCTCGAGAAAAAATCAGTAAGGTAAAAAATGTTGCCCCGCTCTGCCGTGTGACGGTCTCTGCTCAGTATCTTCCTAATTATATATATTACAATTGAATTTCGCATATTTATAACTATATGTCATAAGCTATCACTGTATCTACTCAATCGAAGGAATCGACTTCTGCTCAGTAGAAGATATTGTTTCAAAGAGAATACTGTTATGAATAATCAAGCAAGCCGATTCCTTTGATTGAGTAGATGCGGCGATAGCTTATGACATATAGTCATAAATATGCGAAATTCAATTATAAGACTTAAAATTGCGAAAGTAGGTTATATGCTATTTTTCTTATACTACATTATAAAAATATGAAATTTTGGCTGTATACTTAAATCGATTAGACCTATTTCTTGGCAAAACATTTGGGTGATTGTAGGTTGGAAAAATTAATGTTTATTGGAATTCTTCCTTATTTTACAACTATTTGGGTGGTTGTAGACCTTTGTGGAGTTAGCTCGACGAGTTCTATCTATCTGTGATATCAAACTTTGATTTGGAGGTGATATCGTGTTTTACAAACACCCATCAGAACATATCCTTAGATAGCAAAAAAGAATTATTGATATCTTTCTACGTCCTTTTCATTTCTCTATATGAGTAGAGATATGAATAAACCATTTCCGATTGAAATATATTCATTTCTGCTTGTAATATTCCCATTCTGCTAGAAACTCTGAAGTATTTTGCTTTTAAATGTGTTTTATTTCTGCTAAAAAAAATCTATTGCCACTAGAGAACATTCCCTTAAAATGAAAAGATACAGGTATCGATATCTCTCTATGGGTTATCCATTTCCGGTTATGAATAGTGATATGGTTGAACTGTTTCTGTTTGATCTTTTAGCACTTCGGTAGGAAAAAGACTGCTCCTTGATTTTGTTTGGATAAAGGATTTCTCTTTAAAGCGGAACAGTTTTTCAGTTTTTGAGGATACGGCCCATCCTTCGTCCAGACAGAACCGAGGTTTCCTTAGGTGAACTAGATCCATTGATCAATATTATATTGATGCATTCTATTTTATACACGAATCTGTAAGGACATAAGAGATGCCTAGCATTGGAGTATATATAGGTCAAATCATTTTTTATCGACGTGACTTCGTAAAAATATACTCCATATATCTCTGTCAAGAGAGCTATCATACACCTGCCTGTTTATTGATCATATACATACTAAAGTGCACTACGTATTCCAAAAATATCAGCCTTAACAACCCTTGCTTCAAAAAAATTATTACTGAAAAACTAGCGGTAGCGACGTGATGCAAAAAAAGGACATCATTTTTCACCTCATACATTTCAGCTAAAAAAATCTATGACTATAGACAGCATTTTGTCGAAAGCTAATGGCGCATTTTGTAGACGACACTTTGAGCTACAAATTCTGCATCAGAAGGTTTTTGCATATACGCGTAGTTTTTAAAAAAATTGACGTGTTCTGACGTTAGCGACGTGACAGCGTGCGAATTGGCCATTTTTGATAGGTTCATATCTCTGGTAATGTTCGCGCATTTTCAATGAAACTTAGACTTGAAATTCATTCAAGTGTCTTCTCTTTGAAATCATATTAAAAGACGGATTGACGCTTTCTAAAAACCGGTAAACAGTTCGATTTTGCAACAAAGGGTCTACGAGTCGTTTTTTAACAAAAATGCGCTAAAAATTGAGTAATATAGCAAAAACTTTGGAGAAACACTTTTTTGTGGTTATGACGACCAAAGAAACCAGAGGAAAATTCGGTTTTTCGTTGGATGAGAGGAATAAAAGACGCTTATGCTGAACTTTTGTATCTGAACTGCAGCTTTTACAGAAAAACCAAAATGTCCTATTCTGCCTGATTTGGCCCATATGACATTTCTTCACAAACTCCTGAATAAGCTGTTTCATTGAAGGCGAGCTAGTCCATTCTACTACCATGCAGTTTACATCACGCGTCTTAATGGACAAGTGACCTAGATCTTTAGAAGGGTCTAAGCACGGCTCGCAGATGCGGTCAACTTACCTATTTCACGGCTTTGAAAACCCTAAAATCTAAAGCCTTATTAGGATTGTTTAAGACATGATTTGCTGCTCTTTCATAGACAAACAAAAATCAGATCAGCAAAGCTGCTTTATGAACCGACAAAGGCTGTGTATCTCTAGGACGGGCACCAATTGCAGTTCATATTGTTAAGTTTTCAGCGAGTTTTTTTTTAAATTGTTTGCATAGAGACTCAAAAAGAAAAACTCAAAGTAATGATAAGACATCATCGTATTTGAAGATCAGTATTAACATACTAACTTGCAACGTAGAAGCTCATGTACCGCTCATAATTGATAGAAATTATAATCCGAATAAGAAAGTGTTTCCACAGCATACCGTACGGTACATGGTGGAAAAATTTTATTGAAATTCATGTTATAGATTAAGCATGGTTAGTCACTTATATCGTGCTCTGATTCGTAGAAGAGTTGTTCTTGATCTCCATAGTAGTTAAATATCATTGGATAAATAGAGTATAGTTCATAGATAAACTTCAACAATGTAAGAGAACACCAATATTGTCCGTACCCCAGTTTGCAACAACAATATCAGCTTTGCTATCACCATTCACATCGACTACTGTGACTGATTCTGGAGTAGAGCTAGTTCCAGTTGAGTAAGTAGTTTGACTAAGAAACGTGCCATTGCCTGCGTTCAAGAGAACACCAACATTGTCCGAACCCGAGTTTGCAACAATAATATCGGCTTTGCTATCATTATTTACATCGACTACTGCGACTGAATATGAAATAGGATTAGTTCCAGTTGAGTAAGTGGTCTGACTAAGAAACGTGCCATTGCCTCTATTCAAGAGAACGCCAACATTGTCCGAGCCCCAGTTTGCGACAACAATATCGGCTTTGCTATCACCATTCACATCAATTACTGCGACTGATTGTGGCTGAGAGCCAGTTCCAGTTGAGTAAGT
>JAJEKB010008407.1:0-27741 GCA_022393335.1 Macrotrachela quadricornifera | reverse complement strand
ATAGTATTAAGTTTTTGACAAACATTTCGACATGATAGAAGAATTGTTAATTCATTTAGATTGTCAAGAATTTGGTACACTAACTCAACTGGTAATGTATGCAATGATAGACTTGTTTTATTCGACATTGATTTTGTTCTTTTTTGACATATAAATATTTTACTTAAATGTATGTGTATGCTTTGAGTTGCTTTTATGTTTGTTAGTGTCTTTTTGTATACTGCATGCTATTAAATTACCGGTAATAGTGTACTTTTTTAGTTTCTATGCAGAATTGAAAAAAAATCGATAAGAACGACAAAAAAAAATGAAGTGTTTATAAAAACGACTGCGCTAATTTTTACCTTTATATTTTATTTGATGTATTAATTTGTGTGCATACTACTTATTTATTGTCAATTCCAATGACAATTTATTTCATACTGACTAACATGTTTTTTTTCTAACCTAAAAGATAGAGAAAAGTAGAAGAAACAGAAAGATACAAAACATAAATGCATTTTTAATGATAGGAAGATGCAGGCAATAAAGACTTCAAGTAAAATTATTTTTTGCTCTTCTTTTATATTATTTGATAGAGTGAACGCTGTTGATCACGAAAATCTATTTTTTTCCCCTTAGATAATGCTTCCTTCCAGTTGAAAAGTACGACATACTTGAAGGATGTTGTATTTTTCAACCAAAAGGAACATATGGTTGAGAGTGACCTCTTTTTTGTATTCATTGTACAGCTATCCAATCATCTTCAATTCTTCTTGCTTTTTTTTAAAGTATAGATAGATGTCGGAGAACAGATTAAAGTTTTGTTCAAAACTAGTACAAATTGAAATACGGAAAGAATATGACTGTTTTACATCTATAGATAACACAATTACTTAGAACGAGTAAAATAATCCAACTGGAAGTCAATAAATAGTTTCTAGAATGAGTACAGTCACATTAAAGGTATATGATTTTCTCTAAAGTCGATGAAATACATTTCATAAAACTTAAGAATTTTATTTAGGTATCATCAGTATCCATAAATATTAGAATTGAAAAACTTTTTTAATAGAATCCCATCGAATTTTTTGAGTAGTTTAACAGCCCGATCTGACTCATTAAAAATTTTAAATCGAAAGTTCAATTATTTACGAGAGAATCGCGTTTGAATCATTCTTTCAAAAATTCCTTCACATTTGGTTACACCTGGCTATATGACTGTCTTATTGGAAAGTGAAGTCACATACCCAAATGTCTCAAGAGAAGTGTAATCGGTTCACAAGTTTTATCATGAATCACAAAACTAAAAGAAATTATACAATGATCACAACGATACTGAGTAACATTCTATTGTTGTATATTGTCTAATATAAACACAGTGAAATATCTTTTTTATTTTATCTCAACAATGTTAAAGCATTCATAGCCGTATGATTACTAACAGCATCTTCGACTATTAATATAAACTTAGATTCAATTGAACCTAAAATTGAGAATAGTGCTGATTTATTGAAAAATTCGATGATTTGTCAAAAGATTGATTGTCAATATGCTAACGGATGCATTATGTTCTGATGTTTACGATCTTGTTCAACATACACATTTACCTATAACAATTTTTAAGCAACAATATGAAAACTAATTTACTTAATAAATTTGCTTATTCTGTTGATTTATTGTTAGATATACCACAAATGGATTGTGACCAACAAAAAGTAGAATTTATTAAACAATGCTGAATGCGCTATCGAGTCAATAAAACTCATACTGAAAGTTATCGATCAATTTAAAAGTATGTAAACCTAAATTCATTATTCTGTGGTATAAATGTAATTCATTTGTATATCGTCTATTAAATAAAGTTATGCGTGAAAAAAATCTATGTCGCGCAATTCCTGACGAGATTAAAAATGTGAAAATCTATGTATTTATCCTTACTAATTACTTCCAAGTCGTGTTTGACGTATATTTGGATATACTTGACCATTATTTCTTACTAGACTAGTGATATTCATTAATTTATGGCCCATATTCAATTTGAAACTTCCAGCAATAAGTCAGATAAATAAGAAGCAGTTAAATAAAATATTTTCAAATAATGATAGTTATTTTCTAATCGAGACTATATGCTGCTCTGTCTAAGCGCATAACTGAATAAAAATGAATCATTTGTAGTTGAAGTTTTTTCATCAGTAAGAAAAAATTAATTTTGGATAGTTCTTCTATACATATAATTGATATTGGAAATATCTCGAGTCTGTACTTCTATTTTTTCGATTGTAAGGAAGACAAAGAATAGTTTATCTTATTGAATTAAATATCTGGTTTATTTATTGAATAAAAAAGAATTTATAACAAGAGTAATACGATAGATTGCACTGAAAAAATCTTATTTATCATTTGAAGAAAATACGTTTTATAATAATTTAATTTAATTCTGGAAGAGTTACATTAGCACCAATTGAAGAAGCTAAATTATTCATAGCTATAAGCATAAAGAATTGTTGTAATTTTATAGCTTCATCCATAGTCAAAACGTGTGGTACTTCTTCTATTGATTGTTTATTATTTTCGAAAAGACCACCTAAATAACTTTTTGATGTTTGAATAATCAATAAATCAGGTGCTAATTGCCAATTTGCATCAATATCAATAATAAAAAATGAAGCAGTATTTGTTAAACTATCACCATTTTTAAATAATGTAAATGAATTATAATTTCCATTCATTTTAGGTGAATAAAGATAATCAATCCGATCCCAAGCAAAATCATCTGAATATGTTAAACCAAGCATAAAACTACCTTTTGATGGAAGATTATAATCGATAACAACAGCATTAATAAATTCTGTTACTTTATCAGATGGTATATCAATTGCTTTTAAAGCTGTAGATTTTTGAGAAAAATATGTAAAACCAAAACGAATAATTTTTGTAATTGTAGTTGAACTACTTGATTTAAATGCACTTACAATATCTTTCCAACCTTTAGCAACAGCTGAAAGTGCTTGAGATAAAGCAAGAATTTTTGCTGCAAGAGTTCGTTCATAAGTATTATTAATATTGTTTCGATTTATACTTGATGAATTTATTAAAGAATTAAAATAAGATAACATACGATATTTTTGTGGATAAAGTGTACTAGCAGCCATAAAACGTAAAATATTTAATGCAATTCTTGTTGTTTCTGATTGCCATGGTGTAATTAATGTTAAAATACGTTCTTGAAAAAATTCTCCATAATTATTTAATGTTGAAATACGAATAATTTTTAATTGTTCATCAGTTTTATTATTGGATAATAATGTATTAATTAATAATTGAGATGTAATATTTGAAAAAAGAAAATTAATTGAATATGTTGAATTATCAATACGTTGACCAAGTAACCAAATATATTTAATATATATATATTTATTATCATTATTATTTGTTGTAGTAAAAATATTTTCATATAATATTCTTTCAGATTGTAATTGTTGAGAAAATTGTGATGTAATATAATCATTTTCAAATCCATAATCTTTTGATAATGTTAATAATACTGTAAGAACATTATTATTTGATACTTTTGTTAATTTTAATGATTGACTTGATAATTTTAATGATCCAATATGAGATTGTAATGTTGATAGAATTGAATCATTATATGATGCTAATACTTCACCTTTAACATTATTATTTGATAGATAATTTTCAATAGCATCAGCTAAAGAATTAATTTGATTAGAATTTTTATTTTGTAATAGACTAAGTTTTTTAATCATTTTAGTTAATGTTTGTTGATTAAACCAAATAAATTGTTCAGATTTCATTTTATTTTTAATCATTTCTAATTCTTCAGGTGTATTACCACGTGGATTATATTTTGTTTCTTCATGACAACAACAATCACGAGTCCATAAACAATCTGCACATTGATGACAATCTTTTACAATATAGGGTGTATATTGTTGTTTAATTGCTGCATTAGAATTTATTGTTACATAAGCAATTGCAACTGGAGAATTTGGATCTGTTGGAGAAGCAAGTTTTTGTGTAACAACTATTAATGTTGATAATGAGGCACCTGATTGAGTGTCAAAAACAAATGCTTGTGCTGTATATGATCCTTCTGTGGCAGATAATACTAATATATTAACACTTTGAATTGCTTGACTACGAAATTCTTCTGGAATTGACCAACTACTCATAACATTTTCGAGTGTTGTAGTTCCAACTTGAGCTTGACCATTTGATCCACTAGTTGTTGGTTGATCCATTAAATTAGCCCAATTTGCTGAAATAAAAAAGGAAATAATTAAGATATTCAATAGTAATCAATGTTAGATTTTACCAGGTTGTGCTACATTTAATACTTCTGCTGCTTGTTTCAAAGCAGCAGATGTATCCGATGATTTACTAGTGAGTTTTATCAATGGTGATGCATCGAATGCCGTACATAATATTAATACATGTAATAATAACAAAAATGTATAGATTATTTTCATATTTAATCTAAAAATATGTTTGACAATATTATAAAAAAAAGAACTAATTATTTTATCATATATATAATTTAACAGAAACGAAAAATCAATTCTCATGGAACAATTATCAAAAATTCTTCTTCGGAATGTGAAATAAATATATCTTTTAGATGCCTAAAAAGTTTATGTCAATCAATTATCATCTATTAATCTTCATTCAATTTCACTAAATACAGGTAAAAAGATCAATCTTTTGATATAAATTGAATTTTCATTGCAATAACAAGAGATTTTTTGAGGTGTTTCGTGGATGTACAACTTTCTAAATGAGTGATAATATCAAAAAAACAATGAAAGACAATACTCTAGACATAATTCAATTGCATATCAGTAGATGACTTACTTTCTCATCGTACTTTCTACAACTGTAATGCAGTATAATTACTGTTGTATTTATATATTTCTCATTTCCTTGCACCTACACCTTCCTAGTCAATAAAAATGAACCAGTTTTATTCATCTTAATACAAAATTTTCTATTAACAAGCTTTTTATTTATTTGTCATGACATACAACTTCCTTATTATGTGAAATTTCTGTATCAACATATGTACAGTATTAGTCAACTTCCAATCATTTCTTTGTGCATTATATTTTATCTCCGAAAAAAATTGAATGCCAACGCGCAATGGCGTCAATGTTATTCATACGATTATGAAATACGGTAATATGTCACATAGTAAATAAATATTCATAGTTCTTTTTACTACCTAGTGCAAATAAAGGAATGAAAAAAAGGACGTCCATGCATCAAAATGTAGGTCGTATGAAGTAAACCAAACACGCTAACCAAAGAAATGTGGTTTACGTCATATAGAAAAAATGAATCAATCAAGACTAAGTCCATAGTTTACCAAATTTTACTTTTCGACTATTTTGCTTGTAATAACAGTGAATCAGTCGTAGGGAACGTCCACAACTATATCGAACATTGATGAATACGATCATACTCTTAGAAATGTTGATGTCTATCTTTTTTTTCAGCGGAAACGAAAGATTCTCATTAAAAACCTTTAAATCCAAATTTTTAACTCAGTCTACCTTACCCTCGAAATATTATGAAGCAAACAACGAATAAGAGTGTACCATATCTCTCGAAAAAAGTTTTTGTCATACTAAATTGAGTTATCCAGTATTTGAATATTTTCTTCATCTTAACTTCTCGCAATCTTTTCGAATCATAGCGCATTTGAAAAAACAAATTTCACTCTACAAAATTGTACATATGAATATCTATTAAATCTTCATTATAAAGGAATCCCAGACACAAAATTAGACTGACCATATGAGATTTTTGCATTTTTTCTCGTTCTCCTTTTGAGTGCAAGGCTGCTTTTTTTTACTAATGTCAACTGTCCCAGAATTTCTTTTATGGTTTTGAATAGAGTAAGTAAAGGTCTATCCAACGGAATCTCCACGAGTTTAATAATATCAAGAGATAGGCCTTGAGAAACTCCATCATCTGATGTCAAAATATCTTTAAAAAAAAAGATGGCTTTGATTATTCAACTTTTTTGAACAAAGGCCACGACTACATAATTTTTATGAGCAATTCCATATAAGCCGTGACGGTGAACACAGAAAACTTGTTCATTTGAAATTGTCAGATTTTGTTCAATTTAAGATATGTTGTAGAAGGAAGAGTTATATGTATATTAGCGTAAGCCGCTTTAAAAATATTGGATCCTCGATTTTCTATAAGCATTTTACGAAAAGCCCTGAATATGATTATTTCCACCGAGAGATCTTGTTTTGCGTGTCAATTTCACGCTTCCTTTCTAGGAACCCAAAATTCGTATCAAATTTTGGATTCCTAGGAACAGAAACCTATTAGACAATTCATTTCTGCAAAATTTTGAATTCACTGGAATCTTTAGACATATTTTTGTTTCCATGTTGAGGCAAATCACTATGTGTTCCCTGGTTCCGGGTTCCCAAAAAGTAAGAACCTTGCTTAAACTGATACCTTAGTTAGCGGGTTTATCTCACTGTAGCTTGCTACACCCACTAAGTTTTACTCTTTTTAGCCGGTTGCAGTCGATGGAGAGGCGGGACTTCTTTGATAAGCGCAGCTAACTTATTCCCTATAAAATTTCATGTTTAGGTTTTATGCAGTGAGTACTTACGTGTGATTGAAAGCGAGTGAAAATGAAGGCTTTACTCTTGACAACAAGCTGCTTTGTAGAGAAGAAAAAGAAGATGTTATTGCGAAGAGAGAAAAGAAACGGGGGAAAATATGTTATACTTCTTTTTTGTGTGTGATAAAAAAGACCCACATGAAAAAGCAATATAAGTGAAGTTGTAGCGGATTCTAGTACCTATTCCTAAAACTCACTCAGTGACCAGCGCTGGATCTCTAGAAGGTTGTGCTGGATGCCGAATTTAATGACTACAATTTAAACCGGCAAAAAAATAATATAGATGAGTAATAATCAAGTTTAGCGATAAAAAAAATTACAGTAAGCAATAAATATATTGATTTGGCAATAATAATATTGACTAAGCGATAAGTAAAATAATTCAGCAATAATTAAAAAACCAAACAATAATTTATTAAAACTAAAGGTAAATATTACATAAAAAGGGCAATATGAACTTATTTTTCTTTTATCTTTGTTTTGTTCTGCTCTATATCGTACAGATAATAGGTAAAAGACTATATGCGAAAGAACGAAAAAAACATTTGAAGTTGCTACAAAACTATTCTTAAAAAAATGGAAGGATCAAGAAAGATTTCTTCAATACTTTTCAAGAGAATGGCTCGAATCAAATAATAGTTGGGATGAAGGCATACAGATGTATGTTCAAAGTACAAATAATGCTTGTGTTAGCATCATATGTGAGTCATTGGTAAGCATCATCGGAAAGGAAAGAGAAAGGAGAAAAGGATGACCTTCGTGGGACTCGAACCCACACCTTCTGCTATCCGGGCAGATGTCCTAAGCTAGTTAGACTAGAAGGACAATCTTAATTTCCATTTAACGTCAAGTAAATCATCACTTGGACGCTAAAAGCTCGCGAGGCAAGAAATCGCGTTGTAAAAGACGAAGATACAATAAGAGAACGTTTAGTTTCATCAAGATTTACATTTACTCTATTTTAAATAGTGCAGAAGTGATCAAAAGAACGAAATCCTGCTCGTGTCAATTCGAAAAAGTTCCAGCATCAACCTTCAATTACATCATCACAGTGGACTGATGGATATCGTTGGATCAAACTGAATAAAGTTATATCTGTTTCAATTGGTGATAAAACAATATATTATGTGCCAGCTGATCAAGAAACTACAATAACAACTAAAGAAGTAAAACTATATAAAACTTGTAGGTTTAATTTATTTGACACATACCAGTCCGTTTACTTCAATATATGGTGTGCATATTTGTCGAACAATGACGTACAATAGAAATAAGGAACTTGCCCTTGCCCATCATTTCTGAAAAATGACATGTGTAAGCACATTATCTGACTGTCTATAAGACTGAAATATCGTTAAGCCCCATCAGAGACAAAAACTATACCAATTGGTGCAAAAATAAAGCGAGATAGACCATCCAAAGCTAAAAAAGCTTTGATCAAACAGTCATTTTTTTGTTATTAAAATATTATTTTTTCTTGCTATATGTAAGTTTATTCGTGCTCAGATATCAATTTGTTCTTGCTCACATATAAATTTATTACTGCATTTTACGAATTAATTATTGTCTATTTCGTAATATAAAGTTGTTGAAAAATATTTTGTTTTTGCTCAAATAAATACTAGCCGAATTTAATTATGCGTCGAATGATATTATGTTCAACTTGTCAGACTAAACGTGGTGCTAACGAAGGAACACAACGAACTGATAAATTGTTTTTTCTATTCTGATAATGCCAATTTGTAGAGCTTGCTGAATTATTAACTGTTTGGGTCAACAGCCACATTTAAGAGTAAATCTCTAATATATAACTTTCAGTGACTGTATCGGGTAAAAGGTTAAAAGTCACTAGGAGTGTGGTCTGTACCGCTCTGCTAAAATTAAACTTCAAAGATCAACCAGCACCACACTCCTAGTGACTTTTAACCTTTTACCCGATATAGTCACTGAAAGTTATATATTAGAGATTTTCTCTTAAATATGGCTGTGAATCCAAATGACTGTTTCATTAGTTAATAATTCAACAAGCTCTACAAAATGGCAGTACTACAAATTAAAAGGCAATTTATCAATTCCTTGTGTTCCCTCGTTAAATAATCTTTGAAAATCTTAAAGTACCGTCCTCAGGTAGTCCTCAGAAAGCTACAAGTAGCATCGTTAAATAATCTTCAAAAACCTTTAAATACTACCCTTAGATAATCCTCACAAACTTCCAGTTAACATCCTCAGATAGCCTTCAAAAACCTGCAAGTACCTTGCTGCACTAGTCTTCCAATACTTACAAGTAAGATGTTCGTCTAATTCAGGAAATTGTGGAGAACACAACTTCAAATTTCTCCAGTGTCAGGGAAACATGTCTATCGCTTTTTTGCAGTATATTCAAAAAATGGATAAAGTATGGATTATGGACTCTAGTTTGGTTCATGCGAATTTCAGTTCATTTCATACGATCCAAAATGTAAATAAATTATAATGTCATTCGAGCTCCATTGTAAATACCTCCTGTATTTTGAATGGATGTAAGTTAAGCCGTAAGTTTATATACATCGCACGCAGAACGCGCAATTACACATAAATTTGTGTACGATTGTAACTCATGATACTTTAGAAATACAATTGTATTCGCTGAAAACAAGTTATACCAAAGGAACTGGTGAGCCAGATTAAGTGATTACATTTTACATTTCAATTTTCAATTATTTAATAAACTGTATTAGAAAAATAAAATATACGCATGGCGTTCAAAAATTCCCAGAATGGTTTCATTATAAAACAACAAAATATGTTACAATTATTAATATATATGTTCTTTCCCGAAGTATCGCTCCTCTACCGAAATATACTTTTGCCAACGTTCTTAAACTTTTTGTATGGCAGTTTTAAAGTCATCTTCAGACATACTGTTCAGACACTGATATATTGATGACTTTAATGAACCTCGATCATTGTAATGTCTTCTTGTGAGATAATCTTTTAAAGCAGAAAACCAAAAATAGTCGCTGAGAGCCAGGTCTGGAGAATAAGGTAGATGACGAAGTAGTTCATATTTTAAATTGTGGATAAGAGAAGAAACAAGATGTGATGTATGTACTGGAGCATTATCATGATGAAGAATAACACCAGCTGAAAATAAACCTCGTCATTATTTTTTTATTTCAGGATGAAGTTCATTAACCAAAATGTTTGCATAATATATTTTCGTTATTGTTGTATTAACTGGTACAGGTGTATTGAGAATTATCCCATTATGATCCCAGAAAAAGGAATATAAAACTTTGCCAGCCGACTTTTCTTGTTTCAGTTTACTTGGTGATATTGAATCAGCTAGTTTCCATTGTTTTGATGATTGTTTTGATTCAAGTTGATAAAAATGGAGAAACGATTCGTCACCAATTATAATTCGAAAAAGAAAGTCTTTTCCTTCAGCTAAATAATGAGTCAAAAGTTTTTGATATAACTGAACATCTTCATGTCTTTGAGCAGGTGTTAGTAAATGTAGTACCTATCTCGAAGAAACTTTAGTCATATGTAATTGATTATGTATACTACCATGAATCGTGCCAGTTGAAATGGCTAAGACATATACTATGTGCTGAATTGTAATTCGACGATCTCCAATTATTAGACTTTTGATAGCTTTAACAGTTTGCTCACCCGTTGCAGTAATTGGTCGTTCACATATAGGATCATCTTCAATATTTAATCGTTCGTCTTTAAAATGACGAGCCCATTCAAAAACTGTTGCACATGATAGGGCATGGTCACCATAAGCTACTACCATGAGTTTATAAATATTGGATAAAGATTGTCCTTCAAAAAGGAGAAACTTTATTACTGAACGATACTCAAGCTTTTGATTTTCCATCAGTGTAAAAAGGGTGATCTGATGAAAACCATTATATTAGCACATAGGTACTCCAGTGGTTAATGATTATGATACCTATAGATGGAGTACTGTTCCAACTACGCATAAATTAAAAGCTAAAAAAAATAACGCTTCTATTTGTATTATAATAAAAGCATTCCGGGGACTTTTTGAACGGCCTCCATATAATTATCGTCTGTCTTTCTTGTTACTTCTATTTCGAAGAAAATTTTATACACTTTCAATATTGAACTGGAATCCTGTTGTTTCAAATATACAAGAGTTGTAAAAATTAACCTGAAAGAAGTTTTTTTTTGGATTAAGTCAATGGACAGATTAAGAATTTCGTATGTTAATTCACGTTTACATAATTTAAAACAAGCAACACTTATTAGTGCAACTCCCTTAACCTTCGATTGAATATGCTCTATTCATCATCTATCACTCTCTATCGAATTCAATATTGAGAACTCTTGTTTAACAAAGATACACATATAAAAAAAACTAAACATTATTCTTATAGACGACTTTCTTTGTAAAAAAAACCAATAATCCTTTCAATAGTATGTAGGTTTTTATATGAATATATATGTTCAGCAATATTTCTCAAAATAGAATCCAATGAGAAGCGATTGATATTGGGTGGATTGTACTCAATCGAGAATTAAGTAATTCAAAAGGAATAATAAAGAACTATACTATAATCTAATCAAAAGAGAATATCATGACATCGTCTAAAAGCACAAAAAATCTATTTTTGATTCATATAAGAACGATATTCATATAATCATTGTGAACAAAAACTTAATTAAAGGCTACTAGTAACATTTCATTATTAGGATCGTGTGGATAAGAATATTTATTTCTAATAAAACTAAAGACAATGTAATAATTTTCAATTGAAAAGATGTTTGTTGATCAATATCGATAAATTGTTTTTAGTTAAGCTTATTGGCTTCTTTAAGAAAATTGTCACCACCCATAGGAAATATAATTGAGATCCGTTTCATATTCAGTTTCTTTTGTTCCTGGTAGAGATCATAGATCTGTTGAAAGTTCTCTTCGGTAAGATTAAGTTTAATTGCAAGTTCATGAACAGCTTCAAGTTCTTTTGGATCCATATTATTATCAGCGCTTATTGCGAAAAACGCATCATAAATAAGCATCATCACAGTAGATTTTACAGCAGGATTCGTTGGATCGCCCCTAAAAACTCGGACATCATCCTTAGAGACACCTGGTTGATAAACTTGAAGCTCGTCGATAACTTCTTTCGAAGCTCCTATACAAAACCTTCAGCTATAATTTGGTGCTTCAATCCAGTAAATTACAGATGCTTACCTAGAACTGCTGCCTTACCAATTATCCACTTACGTTCGTCATCATGGAGTACCCCATCGGCTGCGGCTACATTCATAAGAGCCTTCGTATATGCGAGCAAAGTTTCGGTCTTGGGTTTTTCTGTGTTGATTTGACCGCCGTGTTTCAGATACCAGTGACATATGATGTCGCGCACAACTGAATCGTTATTCATATCTGTAACACACACAAAAACAACAAATCGAAAAGAATCCTATGCTACAGTTGTGCAAGGTACGTGAGTTTAGCACCATTATTCCTCTACAAACTTGTTTCACAGATACTATTCTTGTTCCTTATAGGACTCGATGAGTTTTATTGAATGAGGTAATAATATTTCCAACATTCCGAAGTATTGCGTCTGAAAGTTATGAAATGCTTGTCTCCATGGGATAAGTAAGAGTGATTTTTGTTTCTGTATATTTAAGGAGCAAAGATAATGAAACTCGTTATAACAAATGCTTATTCGTTGTTTAGTTACGCCAATCTTGATAAAATAATTTTCATCGGACCTACAAACACTGAATTATTAATAAGGTTTTAAGAACAGCCTTCCTCGCCAACTCAGACGAAAGTATCATATGGATATCCGCATTAGTTTCGGCTTAAGCACAATACTAAGGATACGTAAAGATTTATGCACTATTTATATAATGCAAAGCATTCGTAATTATACCGATTTCAAAATGACACATACTTAACTTTTTTGATATGGATGAAAATATTCATTTGCCTTTTCCGACTTGCCTCCGACCGAAATATTGGCTGAGTATGTTTTTAGTGAGCATCTATAGCTGTCTATCTCATTGCTGTATAGATTTACAAAATACAAGATATTAGTTGTGTCTATTGTCGTTGATTACTTGGTTCTAATATTCTAATAAATATCGTGAAAGTTAAGATTTAATGAAATTATTTCGTCAGATGGATATCGTCAGGTTTTACTAATAGCATCTCGTGTTTCTTATAGGAAATATCAGTATATGAAAGCTTTTGAAGATATTTTTGAACTATTGAAAATCCTACTATACAATGGGACTGAGTTCATTATATTCTGTTCGAAAAAAGATTAGGAACTGTGGGACACGCTTGCAGTTGAATGTAGGGAGGATTTTCCAAAATCCAATGTTAACTTCACTTGCATTACCAATATATTGTACTGAGATAAACATTGCATAAGAGAGCCATGAAATTTTCAAGTATCAAGAGCCCAAAAGTCTGCCCAAAACGGGTATTCTATAGATATAGTAATATGTACTAACGAGGAAATCTTCCTAAGTGACACTCCGTTTGAGCTTATATTTTGCCTACAGGTAGGATTCATAGCGTAGATAAGAGTTCTAAAAGGATTTGTCCTCATCGCCTGTTGTCTCTAACAAATCGCTCTTTCGAAATGCTCGTCTTGAATGATCTTCGAAAAAGCGCTTTGTCAAAAGCAGTTTTGTATTTGACACCGACCACCAAGTAGAATCTCAGGTGATCTAATAGGATTACAGATGATGGACCCTTTGTCGAAGAAGGACCCATGCTTTCTGCAAGAAAACAGGCCTTCACCTTCTTCTTGATAAAAGAAGTGCTTCTGTAAAGTTTGATCGCATTTGTCCTGCAGTGTAGCAATGTATAAAAAACAGAAAAACAAACTTTCATCCTTATGTATCAAACTAAATATTTCTTTTGCAATGTCTGAGTTTAATGTTGTAGTTTGATAAATTACTAGTTTGTTCTTTCTAACCCATAAAAGCTGATTCACTATTGCTAGAAAATGAGTGCTTTAGAAGAGCAACATACATGTTAAACTTGAAAGTTAAATTCAAGTATTATTTACGTTGGCAAGGCCGCAATCCTGCTTGATGATTACGACAAAGTGAATAAAGAGGAGACATTGGTGCGTGAGGGTGAGGACGGCAAAACTAAGCATAGGTTGCAAGTGTTCCTGAGAATAGATATGACTACTGTCCGTTTCAAAATATTTAATGCGTCCCATTATGTTTCGAATAACTCAAAAATACAATGAGTTCGAGACTTGCGGTTTTCACCAGTTGATAGAGAAAAGGTTGGGACATCTTTTTGCTTCATAATGTATTAGTGAAATCGTTTGAAAACGAATCATTTTAGAAAAATATGCAAAAGAATGCATGACAGTGATCTGTCTTCTAGATGAAATTTTGATTTTGATCTTCGATTTAGATAGATATGATAAAGAGTGCGAAAACCTATAAAAAAAATCAGTAAAATTTCCTATTATCTACGCATGTAAATACATGATTCGATTTACTTAACATCGTAATATAATGAGCGAGCATTTACATTATGCCTTAAATTGTAGACACAAAGTCCTACTATCGAAATCAAAAGACAAAATCAAAAGTTTATCTAGAAGACAGGTCACTTTCATACGTACGTTCTTTTGCGTATTTTTCCAAAACGATTGTTTTTTAAACGATCTCGTCTAATACATTATCAAGCAAAAAGATGTGCCAACTTTTTCTCTATCGATTAGTGAAAACCGTAGATCTCGAACTCATTACATTCTTGAGTTATTCAAAACATAATGGGACGCATTATATATTTTGAAACGGATATTAGTTTTTGAAAACGTGCACTGTTACAAAAATTATTGCGACTTTAAGTTTGAAATAATTGAATATTTGCAATGATAGTTGGATAATTAAAACTCCTCGGATCTAAAAATCTCGTGATCTGAATCCTTAATCGAATTTCATCGAATTCTGTCGGAATCTGACGCAAAATCGATAGAATCCATTCAAACCATACTTGTATTCGGTCGAATTTGATGTTGAAATCCAGACCACGGGATTCCTGGTTAATTTCAACAGAATTCGATGACTAAGCTTCTTCCGGGTTTCAGGCATGTTTTACTTGAATAGTTAAAACGATAGTTGAATAAAAGAATAACTCGAAGCTTGAATACTTGAATAAATAAGTAGTTGAGTAGATGAATAATAGGAACCTTGAATACTCGATTAGTTTAGTATTTGAATAGTTGAAAAATTGAAATAAGAGTTGAACAGTTGGATTCAACTTTCAAGTTTGCATACTACGAAAATGTTTGGCGAGTAAGTGCCGCAGTAGCAGCTGCCTCGTATACACCGCTCATGAAAGTCCTCTATTCTAGTGATTACCTTCCTGTTGTTGTAAAAAATCCTCTTTGGCATGAAAGATTTTGAAAGAGCAGAAAAATAATCGGATTTTTATGTATCAAAATTAGTTCTCATACTTTGTTAATGATAAATCTTCACCTCGCTTTCGACAGTTTTCGTCTTTTGACATTCACTAATTGGTGAATGTGTACGAAACTTTTGTGAAATGAGAAAGATCCACTTAGTGTTCATCACTATTGGGGAGAAACCAAATTCCCACTTAAACTATCATTCAAGTAATCATCTAATAATGTCTATCACACAAACAAAAAATAATCAGCTTGATTATTACGGAAGTGATGTATGTAGAGTTTTATTATAGAAGCTTTTCTGTAAGTTCTGTTTAATAATTCAAGTAATTTTAACTGTGACTGAAATGCAAACTTAACCATAAAAAAGTCGCTCATTGCGAAGAATACTTTGCCAAAAATTCTAAATCAAACAAAGATTGAAACATAACTCACTTTCAGTATTATTCGTCGTTCTGTTTTACTAGAAAATAAACAGTACATTTTATATAACGATCAATTATTTCATTCTCTTTTTTTCATCTTAGAATAAACCTACGCAATTTTTGCGAAGGTTAAGTGGATTTGAAGAACGTGTGCAAATAATCCTTGCAAAAAAAATTTTCATGCAGCGAAGAAATGAAAGAAAATAAATTTCGAATTACTAAGGCTTTTGTTTGCGAAAAATCAGTGAGGATAAGAAATAACAAGTAAATCAAAAGATTTTTATGCGAATAGCATCCAAAAAAGAAAAAATAATCAAAGCAGAAAAAAGTAGCGGATGTAACGTTTTCGATGCGAAAATATATATTAAAATTTTACTTTGATCTTTCTAGGAAGCTATGAGGATGATGGTAGCAAATTTCTCAGCTCTGGAGTTGCTCAATAATTGTCTTAATCAAATTCGAGTGTAGATGAAAAATGCAGTACCAAGACAAAGTACAAACGAGTGAGGGTGCCAGGAAGGGCGAGGAACGGAGCCCGTATGATGTTATCGCAAAATGCTAGGGAGCATCATTGCGTTGGGTTACTATGAACCGATCAGTTGAACAGTTGCAAATTTGAAGGCTGATTTGATGAGTTGAATTAATGGATGGATAGTGAAATTCAACTCAAAAGTTTGATACTACTGCAATTTTACCGCCACTCCTTCACAGAAACATGGGAGCAAAATTTCACATGGATTTTAGCAGCAATAATTTTACTCCTACTACATTTGTTCTCTTCAGAATTTTTCGTTTTCTTTGGATGCCATTAGCATCGAAATCCCGTATTAACTCGAATGATCATAGATCGTTGTTAACGTTGACGATCCATCAGTAAAATCATTTTCTGAGGAATCCAAATAAAGGATGGCTAACCTCAGGCTCAATAGATGTGATCTTTGTTGTAGTCTATTATACTAAGTTTTGCTTTGCGTATGAAGTATATGCAGACTGTACATTTTGGTCTAAAAAGCTATAGATTAATAAACTTCTTATCAATAAAGATATGACAAAAGCTTAAAAATTGAATTAAAAACCAATTTTCACATATTGATTGATTTCTTTTGATTTTATTTGATAAAAACTTGTACGAATGCATTTTAATTATTGAGAAACCATTAGAATTTTTTCGTATTCTTGCACAATATAACTCATTTTTCGAAAGTTGTTGTTGAATGAGCTTATCAGTGAATATAGAATAAGAATTAATGAGTGAACTATTGCAGTTTTCATTCGACTGAACGCATATATTAGTATTTTTCCTGGAAATCCATTTTGAGTTGATTCCATTTCACACGATATGGATAGCTTAGGAATCTCAAGTTTAGAGATGACATTTCAAACTTTAACACTTCAAAGAGCGTCCATGATATAACCACCTAAAGTTATATAGGAGAGTTGCCGAAAAATTTTGATTTTGAAAACTGAATATACCAATTGAAAGAGCACAAAAAATTGGCTTTAGATGCAAACTTTTAGTTCTTCCAAACATATCTGTATCCGATTTTGACAACTTAACTTTTTTTGTCGAATATCTGTCGCATCAAAAAGTGAAGATTTTTCATATTCTTTTTATTTAAATTTTTTTGTCGTAAAAACTTAATTGAAGGTATTACCGTGATATGTCAGCCGATGGAATAAAATTAGCTCTAAAAAAACTAGACTTTTTCCCTGTTTCATAATATTGGTCAAACTATTTTGGTATAGGTAAAATGGTGATTTTTGTAATATTTTCAACATAGCTTTGGATTGTTTTATGCTACCACTTCTGCACTTTTCCAAGAGAGCCTAACAGAAATTTTTGATATGTCGTAGAACGTGAAAAGACGCACTTTTTCATGTAAAAACGTTGCTTCTAAAGTATTGAGCAAATGTTCAAAATCTCATGAGAAAGTTGTTCAGTACGAAATTTTTCGATATATGTCAGTAAAAGCTTTTATGCGTAGTTTGGTGAACAGCCTATCAATATGCGATACTTTTGCATAATTCAATATAAATATTCTGAGATAATTATGGACACCAACCAAACATCAATCTTACCTTTGTCTCTTATTAATGAAACGACAAAAGAAATGAACAACATGCAAGATCTGACTTGCTTCCATGCGACCATAACCAATAAAGAATACTTCTAATTGCTTTCTTTCTCTTAAAAAGAATATTGATATCGTATTATTGCACAGTTCTAAGTTGCATTCAGTAGTTAGCAAGTAAATTCTTTTCTGTTTGACGATGTTCATTCTACAGTCACTTTCGCATGAGCTGAAAGCGATTATTATCCAATTTTACGTTCAGAAGTGTGGTGGCTAACTACTGAATTCAAGAATTATGTCAAGCTCCTATCTTTATTTATTGACGAAGAAACGAAACAATTTGCATAATGATCGCTACATTACTAAGTAGAGTAGATGTTATGAATAAAATGGAAAAAATAAATGAGAGGGAGAGTTTATGAGGAATGAAATAAGTGGATGAGATGAAACTCTCATTGTTCAGCTGTGTGGCTTGTAATTATGTTAACGAGAGTACAAATAGCTTAATTGAGTAACATGTAGGCTCCAAAGGATGTGGTCGTTGTATCGAAGTCTTGTTTATCTTGATCTGCTTGTAAACGTTCATCTTTTCCGTCGCCATCGAAAGTTTAAGATGTGTAAAGAACTCTTTGAAACCTATTGTTACCTATTCGATGTTCACGTGTAATTCGAGAGAAGTATGATCTAATCGAATAGGGAAAGGTGATATTATATTCATGTTTCTGATTTAGCTTCTTGGTTTGGGAAGTAGTCCGAAAATGCTGTGGGTCGAACATCAATCTTCCACTTGTCTTGATTGTTTCCATATGCAAAAACTCAATTAACTTTGGCTACTGCATGCAGCAGGATTCCCTTTCGCAACAGATACTTCTTCCTCATCGTATTTATTTTTAATAAGCACGTTGCGCTGGTGTGAACACTACTTTCTGTAGAAGAATAAAAAGAGCTCAACCCTCTTTCAGATTATTTTTGAGTAGCATATCTGACCTTATAGTGACGTTAGCAACATGTAACAGAGGACATTTGTTTTGAATAATCACTTTCTAGTGCATCCTTATACAGTAAAATGATCTTATTCAAAAGCGAGCAGCGGCTATCAATAAATCGATGACAACCAACTAATAAATATGCGTGAAGTCGGTTTTCATGAAGAAATTGCATGATGCAGCGGGTTTTAGGAGAGTCAAATGTAACAAATTCAGAAGAATATTTTTCAGTCTGCCCATTATCATTGATGCATATTGTTTCTTTATCGACCAAAGTGGTATTTGTTGTTTCATTGATTGTTGGATCATCTCAATAGTGTAAAAACACATTCATTTAGATAATATCACTAAGAAAATAGCGTATCATTACCATCGTCGACGATGTCTTTGTGCCAGTTTTGATTATTGTATCGAACACTGATTTCCATCCGAACAATATCATTGCTTGATATATTCAGCTTTGTCTACAAGAATGTTTTACCAACGCCTATTTTGAATGCTTGGTGAACAGTCAACTTTATTTCTTTGCTGATCGCTTTTTGACCATTATTGTTTCCATTTGAGACTAATTCACACTTGATATTATTGAAACTTCGAGCTCCAGACACTCTCTTTCTCATTGGAACAACCGGCTGTGCCAAACGATATACTCTCACAGTTGTGTATTTAGTAGATTTCACGGCATGGACGAAGTCTAAACTGATAACACAACCATTTGTTTTTCGTTGATGAATTGGCGAATATTTCTTTTTATCACAGTTGCCATCTTGTTACACGGTTCTTCGCCGGATTGTGCATCAGAAAAGTCAAAGCGACGGATAAAAACGCCACCAAGTTTATAGATTTGCTTTACTGTAAGAAGAGTATCTAATCTTTTGTAACGACCAGCATTGTCTGTACGAGTATGAGCTATGGTTCAATTATTATCGGTTATTTTCAATTCCATAAGAATTTAAATCGGACAGTTTAGATGATTCTTGATGAATATTTGAGATCGAAAAATTCAGACACGAAATACAAAACCCCATATCATTTCTATAAATTTCTCCTATATATTTGGAATTTACCTTGAAACGGGAGGTAAGTTCTTCTAATAAGCGGAAAACTGAATCAATCTGCATTCGGTGAGATAGTCAATCAAATCCTAGTGCTTAGGCGTCGGATTCTACCCGTTTGAAAAACTCAGTATGTATAATAATGCTAGAGTATACTTATTGTTTGATTTACACAACTTCCCAAGTCGAAGCGTATGGATCGGACTTGGTCGATTGCCTGGCATTTCGAGTGTTTCATAAAAGCAGTATTTCGTATCTGGAAAACTTCCAATTTTTCCAAAGTCTTCTAGCTCAACTTCGGTTCTTTCCGGTAGGAAACAGTTGGAAATCGCCAGAAAATTTCTTTTATGTTCTGGCATGGAATACTCCTTCCACTTCCATCTAATTCTGGGAGCCAGAACTATTGCGATGGGTTTTACTGATTGTTTGGAACGCTTAAAAACTGTTTCTAAATCTAATCTTCTGCACTCTAAAAAAAAGAAGGTTTTTATGGAACCTATGCCTGAGGGAAGACTCATTGAGATTTCATGTAATTTTCCCAAATCTAAAAATATTTCGAACAGGTCGTCGAATACTTTCTAGGTTCGAGAAAATCGTTCAAGAACTCAAATGTTCTACCTTATAACATCGTTCCTAGCATTTGTGTCTTCACAAATGAAGCGTAGATCAATTATGCTGCGTACAATACTGACAAAGTGTTCGATGTTTCAATGGCTAATAAATTTAAAATCATATTTCATTTCCATCAAAAGATATAAGAGACCAAAGCTGCTAAAAACCTGGATTTTTGTAAATCTTCAATGAGCCATAAAAATTCAATGGCTCAATAGTTTGCGACAAAAATTGTATGATAAGTGTGACATACTAGAATATATATCTATAGAAAATTTCAGCTTAATCGCTTTATCCATTCTTAAGATACAACCACATTTGAAACCTCAACTTTCGAAATTGTCATTTTTTGAATTTTTCGTAAAATACTTATAAAATTTCGAGGATACAATATTTTTTAAATCGGCTTGGGTTAAAATTCATCAAATTCTTTTTTCTACAGTATATATTAAATTGAGCAAAATTTGAGAACCTCGATTGAGCAGGTTCGGTCGTAGCTTACATGCAATGACTTGTATAATCAATTAAAAAAAACGAAAGGTATTTCTTTTTTCTCACTATTTTGTTGAACAGAAACAAATAGTTAACACACAGATATTTGTTATTCTCTTCATTTATTCGAGCACATTTTCATCATGGAAAAAAACTATATCTAGTTTGAGGAGTTAAAATTGATCTACTGGTTGATTACGTTATTTTAACAGTTTTGTGTCGTTTGTTGTGTTTTTCTTTGTTTCCAGTTATAAAAAGGTGATAAATCTCGAAACGTAGTTAAAAATCTTTTTTTTTCTAAAGATTACATTGCTTTTAACGGTTTTGTGATGTCACGTCAATGTCATATGCGGTTAGAAACAGTATTATTCCTGAAGATATGTGATGAATTTTATATCAAATGAAAGTCTGTCAAACACGGCATTCATTAGTACTACATAATGTTGAATTATTTTATGATTTGTCCTCGAGGAAGACATTTCTTGACAAGAAATCGTCTGATTTTTGCAAAGTTTTTTCTGGTTTAAAGTGATGTTTGATAGTTTGACATGCGATCATTGTTAATCTGAAAATGACATTTTCTCATCAAATAAGTATTTTTCTTCTCAATGAAAACAACTGTTCAATCTTCAAATAAATTCTTATCATTGTTTTAAATTTTGAATAAAAAAAGATTTTAAAATGGTATCTTCGAATGGTTGTGATACTTTTAGAATGTAGTGTTAGACGCAATCGTTTAAAAACGACTCTATTCATACACATGTCATCATAGTATTTTATTCTCAGTTGCTTTGCGTTTGCTATTTTGCCATTCACACCATGTGTATATGGCAGTATACTTTGAAAAATAACATCGCATATTTTTATCAGAAAGATAAGAAGCATTTAAGTCTGAAGATTGATTTTTTTCCTTTTTATATTTTAATTTTAGGCAGATGCGAGAAAGATGCAGCAGAAGCAATATCAATGGTTTTTTCTTCTATCAGTACTGACAATCTTTTGGATGACAAAAGCAACAACGATCGAGTATTTTGATGTCTGTCCTCCTTCTGAAATGGGCATGGCGAATAAGTCTATCATCCGCCAGGATAAAATTCTGTTAGTTGGTTGACTCTCTCATCGGAAATTTTTCTTCTATTTACTATTTATAGTCTATGGATCAAAGTGTTAAATTGTTCGTCAACAAATTGTTCATGTCGAGTGGAAGCCAGTAAAACAGATGCATGGGACACGGTCACTTTCGATTCAGAAGTTCCAAATATTGGTTTTGCGTTGATATGGAAACTTGAACCATATACATTATATTCATTCAAAGCGAGTTGTGATGGAGCTGTAAAAAATGAAACAAGATTGTATCGAACAGCTATTGATCAACCATCATCACCAAGAAATTTCCAAGTTCAACAGAATTTGACTAATCTTCTTTTTACTTGGTCACCTCCTTCGAATCCTGGTAGAGATAACTACTACTATCAACTATCAATTTCTCTTGGATATGTTAAAGTCAACTTATCATCTACTACTATGATCTATGAGACAATGGTTGACTTTAGTCCAGGTGGCATTCATGTTGCTTCCATTGAAGCATGCAAGATAGATAATTCAAATATGACATTGTGTTCGTTGAAAAACTCTCAAACTTATCGTATGGAAGAGGCAACTATCACACCCCGATCAATAGGTGCTTCACTTCACTCTGTCTATCTTTTTTCATTAATTCTTTCATTTCTCTCCTCACTAATGATCAAGTAAAATGAAAAAATCTCTTTTCTCAGATAGCATTTAATCGGTGTTCATTAATTCATTTGATCAAATCATGAAAATAGTAAAAAGAATCTTAGAAGATATTAAGAAAAGGATTATAAAAGAAAGATTATTAATCTAAAAGTGAATAAATTACAGGCAGAAATGATCTCACGTAAATAATGAAAACAATTAGAATAAACTTTCATCTTGAGTATTGATCAATGAAAAATGCTCTCCTACCCCATAGACAAACTTTAGATTTGGACAGAATAAAAAGAAAAGAAATGACAATTGATATGAGAAAATAAACAGAACTTACAAACATGTTTCTATAGGAAAAATTTGGTAAAAATCTTCTGAGTATATTGTTTGTGGTATAGTAAATGTATACAAAAGTAATGTCGTGACTATGTTATTTTCTTATAAAAGGGTCAAAACAAAATTTTCTTTTCATAGGATGATAGAGAAAATGAAGCGAAGATTTTCTATGCTATTTGATCACTGTTCAAATGGTATCATCATAATGAAATTTTGATAAGAACTGTTTTTTGTTGAAACTTAACTTTTGAATAGAGCAGATTACATGAGTACGCTTTGCATTTCAATTTTCATTCACGTAATACGTTGTATTAACACATTCACCGCGATGAGACCCACCGGTGGGTATCACTATATTTTCACACAAAACTGAGTAGAAAAATACTTTCTTTTCCCTTTTTCTTACGCTATAGCTTACATATTACCTGCGTTCTGCTTTGGCTTCGCTATTTTGTGAGTCATCTACTACATTGCGAAATGTTTCTCGTTAAAACAATCGAGACCAAATAACTTATCACATTCAGAACAGAAGATTTTTATTTTCTTTGTTGTTGCCAGGCTCGCTTCTCTTTATTGTTGATGCCTGATTTTCTCGTAGCAATCAGCACAGCGTCTTCGGCCATCCCAAGTAGATCCTTCTTTCTCTTCGAGCTTGTGATCAGCTAGTTTGCGCTTCGTTTGACTTATTGATTTTTGCCTTGAACCCGGGCTGAGCTTCTCAAATGGTATGTCATGCAGTAAAGATCTCACAAGACTTTCACGAAACTTCAGGATGGTCATATTACTTGTTGAATAGTGTTCCTTGTATACTAGATAGCTATTCACTACAGCCGTTCCAAAAATCGATTTAAATACTACCTTTCGTTACCATTTTATAGAGCGTCTCAGGCACATATAATATGCGGATAGTTGATCAGATAAATCAGTACCTTGTCTTCCTCTGTTAAAATCTATTACAATTTGTGGCTTCATAATTGGTTCATTTTCAAAATTTGTCTTTCCAGTGTCTATCATAGTTGCTGAATGTGACGGCTTAGTAGATGTCATCAAAACATCTTTCTTGTCTTCCGTACGACCAGTTTTATACCTTCTTTATTTTGAAGTCCGTACGCTTCGCCACGCTTCAGCTTTTGATGAAGAAATTCTTTTCCTGATGCAGAACGATTGCTTCTCAGTGATCCAATAAGGTACGTGTCGTGTACCAGCAAACGTTTTGCAAGGGAAATACTGGTAAAAAAAGTTGTCAGTTATTACAGCCCGATAACATCCCGAGAGACCATCCAATAGATTCGTCACGACTCTTTCAGTATGTCCAACACTTGCCATTGCATCTTGCTCATCAGTATAGATCAAATAATTCCACGTGTACCCGTTAGTGGCCGCTAACTTATACATCTTTATTCCATATTTGTGCGCCTTCCCAAGTATATATTGTCTAAATGGAAGCCTACCACGCCATAGTATCATTGTTTCATCGATTGTAATTACTGCACCAGGAACATATACAGATGAAAGTCTGGCTTTCAGTAAATCCAAAAGTGGTTTCAATGTGACTAGTCTATTTTGGTTGGAGTGATACTTAAAGTTGTCCGAAAAATGTCAGAATTTGAGAAATCATTCAAACCTATCTCTTACCATTGTATTTTGAACAATTTTGGATCCATACAGTTGGCTACTACTTCAGTAGTATTCTAATTCTGGCATTAGTACCAATCCCATTTCGATAATGATTCCAAAAAATTTGAGCATCTCTACATCATTAGTTGGTTTTTCACTGATGATTCTTTGATCGTCGGCTAATATCATGTATTTGCAATTGTTACTCTACATATCGATTAGTTTCGCGAAACCATAAGGTCAATAATTTCGTCCGTGATGAAATGGCAATAGCAATCGATGAGAAGAATTGTATTGTCTTCTGATAAAGAAGTTATCTCTTGAACGAGCCCATAATCTTCCATGAATTCTGCATCAAATTCCGATTTTATTTCTTCCCAATCCTGCGAATCCACTTCGTGATCAGTAGTTTATTCATTAGAATTTCCTGATTCCAGGCCCACCCTAACGAAATCATCATCCAAAGAGCTCATGTCACTGAGCGAGCTAGTACTTTCTTCTGTTTCAGATTCTTCAAACGACATGTGAATAATTACAAAATTTTGGATAGTTTCACACGTACAACAAAAGGATCGAAAGAGCAGAACAACGAGGAAAATCCTGGAAATCTCCTTCTCTTATGTTACGTATACTACAGATAAGATGAAAAAAAATAAGAATGTGATGCAAGGGATTTTTCCTTCAAAGATAAAGCATTACTCATTATGTGGTGATACAAAGAAGGAACGACGACTAGTTAGTAAAAAACAATGAAAAGGGTATTAGATGCATTTATTATATGCAAATTCACGATACAAATCAATATTTTCATAGAATTTTCAAAGAAAACTGAATCGCCTTGGGTGTGCTAAAGCGAAACAATTCTCTGTTCTAGTCATTTTTAAGAGCTTCATTATTTACACAGAGCTTGTTGATTCTTCTACAAACGCGTTGAATATACGTACTGTTGATTTTCCTCATGACCTCTGAAACTAATCATTTGACCTGCTAAAACATTTAATGTTGAACAAATCTTTATAAGACCATAACGATTTTTTCGAATTTGACTAGAACGACTAGAAATTAATTTTTCATGTAACAGTGGAATCAGTTTCTTCTCGTTGTTTATATGGTAAATAATTTTTGTTGCAATTATATGTGGTTGAGATAAAGCCATGCTTCACCAAACCACTACCTACCTTCAACGCCTTTTTCTAATTATTAAAACCTGAAGTCATAAAAGCATCACCAGTAGCTTATTCGAAGAAAAATGACGACAATAATAGCAATAGTATGCATCATTTTGTACAGAATATTCTAACCATTTTCTATCAATCTACCACCTAGATTGAAAAGAACGTTTTTTGATGATTAATAGAATAATTTTTTAATTTTGGTTGAATAGGAGAATCTGCCCTTGATCCACTGATGTCATTTGGAACAGGTTTTGTTTCAAAACTTTCATTTAAAAAAACTGAAGTTGTAAGAAAAGATGATGAAGTGTCAGAAATAAGACTATACGGTTCACTAGAACATCAAAAAGAAGTAGAATAGAGCAGATTTTGACATTTAGATGACAGTGGTAAGGATAAAATAATAACGCTTGATTCTGTTTGATCTTCGTCATTACGTGATTTTTTGTTTGAAGAAAGGAAAAATGACTCTATGGTCCGATGTTTGTCAGGATTCATTTTTAATATTTTGAGATTGTCTTTGAGTCGTACGAAAAGATATAGCTTTGACTTGAACTTTGTGAAGATTGCTACCTCTGACTCAATGATTGGATAATAAACCAAGATGGATGCAACAGTATAACACGCGATTTATTAGAAAAAAAAGAAAGCTATATATAGGGTCGAGATCAGTCGTATAGGTGGAAATGTCTATCAGATGAACAAAGCAATTAATGAGGAGAAATTCTATAAAACACAATATATACCAGAGAAGAACACTCAGTGTAGAAAGGGAAAAGACCATACATATATGATGACTTGATATCACATGAAAGGAAAAGACCAACGAAGATGAGAGGAATAGAAAGAAATAATAAAGTGTCAATCATCACATATAGGTAAGATTATCAATCTTTAAAGATTTCAAAACATCTGAGGGCTCAGGACCCCGTCGCCCACCTCTGGCCCCACCACTAGTATTTACTAAATAAATTAACATATCACTAATAAATAATGAACCGTTGAATATCTAATTAATAACTGATTGATCTCATAACTATGTAATAGTTACTTAAGTTCCCAATCAATAATAAATTATCAATGAATAATATCCATTTGCAAAAGATGCGCACACCCAAAGTAGTCCAACAAAATTATCTGCTGGCTACCACAGCAGAGAAAATTCCTAGATTTGCAAATGTGCAAATCTAGCCTGAATCCGAGTAAGGGTAGTTTATGGATCTGTGTCATGTCAAACTGCATTGACCCACAAACAATTTTTTCTAACTATTTTGGGTGTTCGTAAACACTGGTGGCTGTTCGTGGGTGATCACGTGTTTTCTAAAATCTCTGGATCGGTTCATTCTTCTACATGAGTTAACCGTTTGAGTGGAGATTTAGCTTTCATTGGCTATTCATGGAGGTATCTGATAGACTTTTGGGCGTTCGTGGGTGTTCGCGTCTTCTACAAATACCCATAAATAATAGATGAATAATAAACAAATAAATAAATAACAGAAAAACAATTATATAAAAAATTAACAATAAATTAGAAATAAATTAACAATAAATTAAAAACGAAATAAAAATATACTAAAAACAAATTAACAAAAAATTAATAATAAATTAGCAATAAATTAGCAGCAAATTAATAATAAATCAACAGAAAATTACTCAGGCCCAACGAAAAGTTCTGAAAACATTAAATAAAAATATAAAGGTAAGAAGATTTTTTATTTTTATTTTATCAAATATTGAAGATAGTTAACATTATTATTTATATCAAGTTCGATCCTTTCGACATAATCTGTTAAAATATTTTTTCAAGTTTTTTTCTTCAAAATTTTTAGGCACCTTAGTTCTCGCATGAGAAAATCATATTTCATTTGATTTAAAAATCTGGCAAAATTTTATTCGATCATGTCAGTTGGGTTCTAATACTACTAGTGATGGAATATGGATTTATTTTACATAGGTCAATCATAAGTCATTTGATGCTAGCTACTTTATTGAAGATGAATCATCTAACACTGTCGCTCATGGAGACAGATTTTAATAAAAATTTTGTTTTGATATATTCTTTAAATTAAATAATACTGAGTGTAGATGTAGGTAGGACTGTAGTTCATAACTATTATATCGAACGTAGTTTAAGTGATTAACCCTTTCACGGCGATGGGGTCCACCGGTGGACCCCACTATAT
>JAJEKB010008406.1:0-11197 GCA_022393335.1 Macrotrachela quadricornifera | reverse complement strand
TACTAGTTAAATCGGAAATTCAATATTTCTTGTAGAAAACATTCTTCTAATCTGAAAACTTCAGTGTATTCTAGTCACAAGTATATCTATCGGTAAGCTAAATTTTAGCTCGAAATAATTTTATTCAACTTATTGATACAAACTGAGCTACAAGCTAAAATTTTACTAAAACAGCTATAACTCTTGAGCGAAGAACTAAAGGCATGTATTCTTTTGAGGTACTTCATACTTCATCGAGGTATATTTATTGCGATAAGAGGGTGATGATCATTTAAAAAAGAATATATTAATAAATTCTGCATAAAATTCTCTATCTCTTAGTGTCAGAGCCAACTTTTGTGATTGAGCCTGACTTGGGAAGAACGCCCATCAAAAACCAGTAATTATTTCTGCCGCACCCGTTATATATGATATACATGTAGAATGTATAGTGGAAAAAGACCAACTAATACGCCGAGGAAAACTATCAGGAAAGTTACCAATATGTAATGTACTTGACATATTGAAACTTACCTACTCTCTAAAAAAAAGGTTCAACATTTGAATATCATTCTTAGAACTCATTTTAAGATTTATTCCAACAAGTCTAGAACCTTGTGCAGTTCCGCATTTTTGACTAAAACCATTTTGAGTTCTAAACATTTTGGCTTGAACTTAAAAATATGATACTTTTTTAGAGAAATAGAGTAGCCACGATCTTTATGTAGTTGCCTACAGAGCATTCTATACCTTATTTCTTTGGATTGTGTCTAAAACACAGCTTATACAAGTGATCAGAGACAAATAGTTAGCCGTTCCGTGCATCAAATCTCATTGAACAGCTGACCATTTATTTCTTTTGACAAAAAAGGCAAAAAAAAATCATCAATACTTTTCCAATACATTTGGTGTAACGAACAATTTCTATGCATATAATACTAAATAAAATATTCAAATAAATCCGTAGTACGTTTTTGCTTTACATGCAATTCGATTCAATTAGTTTATGTAAATTTACATACATCAAAACAAACCAATTTTAAGACTTTTTTCGAATATATGTTAATTCTGTTGTGTGATCGCATACATTTGTACAGATAGTTTGCATTGAATGCAATTCTATAGAACTTACATCTCACAAAAAATTAACAATAGTCGTTTCATCAAGAGACGGAATACTGAACTTTTGAAAACAGAAAGCTATCATTGTAATGTTGCTTGGTGCGATTGTCTGTTTACCGTTAGAATATGACGAAAAAAAAGGATAATCTACGACTATCCTATCAGTTCAAAAATATGCATTCAGTAGACGAAGATCACTTATTTCAATGACATTGTGAAAGCTATTTAAAAAGGAGTATCTATGAATTGCTTTTAATTTACACGTTATTTGTTAATAAAAATCCAAAGATCATGTTAAATTAGTTCTTTGAGTGCGAAAAGCAAAAAGCAAAACCAAAATATGTAAGATAAATGTGATTCATTTATCTGTTAGGTAAAAATTTCAATTTTGATCGTTAGTTTAATTGTAATAAGATAACGTATATTTTATTATAACGCTTAGTGCACAGTCTCGAATAAAAGCTAATAGAAAAGAGAAGGCGTGTTGAAAACTTACTTACACCTTATTCTGCGATTTTTTCACAAGATATTCTAAGCATGCGAAATATAAGAACACAATAGAAGGTAATAAAATAAATAGCCGAGAGAGTCTGCAAATAATTAGGTTTTCAGCTCAACCTGTTAATGATCTTTTTAACTTATTTAATTCGATATGTATTAAAAGTTGTGTATATGCAAATTAGTTTTAACAAAATTCATTCGCATGTACCGACAAACATGTAAATGTTGAAATCATCTAATCGCATGCAAAATGACTGTGTTTAAACAAAACATTTTGTTCACAACAATGCTTCTCACTTTTGTTCTTTTATTTGGCGGAAATTTCCCTTCAAGTTTCATTTTTGCAATTGATGACTTTCAAGTTTAAGACTCAGTCCTTCCAATTTTTATTCCATTGGAAAATTTATCAATTTGTTGTAGAATGAGTTCACATAGTTAGATTCTAAAGTTAACCATCTCTGATAAACTTTACAACACGTCCAAAATTTATGTGTTTTGTTTATGACACTAACATTCTGCTCAAGTTCTACTATGAACATAATTCAGGCATAGGTTCTTAGAAAACATGGCATATTTCTTCGAATCTTCTCTGAAATACATCTTTTTTGGCTAATTAGAAGTAAATAGCTCGCCATTTCGTGCATTAAACTTTGTTGAATCACCCATCATTCACTGTCTCACAATTTCGCTCTTTCATTTTTTTGCTTCTTTTGACAAACTAGTTGACTTGTTCTAGAACGACTCCGTGTGGCTGAATCGTAAAATTATATACTAAGCTTTCCTAGTGAATTCCGTACCAGAGACAAAATTCTACATTTTTCAAAATACTAGCAATCTATCTGTGTTGTAGTCACGATCACCATGTAATTTGCTATAAATTATCCTATGAGTTATTTTTCCGGATCTGTCTTGGATTATATCTTCTGTGATTAATTCGAGGCAAATAGTTGATATTTTCCCGTCATTGTCCTAGAGCGACATTCATGAATAGCAATGTACATGCATCGAATGTTATTGAACAGTCAAGAACTCAGTTTTTAACGGCTTCATTACGCTATTTTTCGCTTCTCTCGAAAAATTCCCTTATTTCTCGTAGAATCATTCCACACAGTTAAATTCTAAAGTTTATCGTCTCTGGTAAACTTCATAACTAGACAAAGTCTGCGCATTCTCTTTATGATACTACTAAATTATTCTACTCAAATTCTACCACAACTACAACATTGATATATGTCGACCCTCCCCGAGGTCCCATGGGACGAGTGGCAGCTTGCATGCTATAGTCTACTTCCGAACAGACTATCTCTTTTTATATACAACATAACCAATTTAGGTTTCGGCTATTGTGACGAGGTATGCACTAATATCAGTTCACTAGATCATCATACTATAAAAAAGGAGTAGAATTTTAAACTTTTGTCCTATGTGCAATCCTTTATAAATCCTTGAAGAGTTTATGATTCTACCATAGTAAGTGAACCAAATGTTCTAGCCATAGAACTTTTGTACATTTTATATAGAAAAAATAATCCAGTCAAATTAGTGTCTATAGTTTACTATATTCTATCAATTTTTCTCCTTTTGTTTGATTGACAGTAAAATCATATTAATCATTATGAAACTGGTTTCCAATCTGTCAATATGTTTTCTTGTTTTTCAAATTCTTGAATCCTCTTTCATTCGAAATAGTAATATTTTTATGAAAGTAAGGTAGGCATGCACTAGAACCAAAACTTGTGTATTCAGCGAAAGTTGTCAAAACAGAATGTATCAAGCAATAATAGATCATAATTATATTGTATTCAGCGAGAGTGAAGCAAGTCGTAAAGAAAAGCGTTATTTATGATGTGCTTCCCATGGATTCACTCGCTAATCAAATTCAGATCGATCAAAACAGATATTCATTATGAGCTGCTTACTGAGTCCAATAAACGAACCGTATTGTTCAATCTGAGAAGTTCAACAGTTAGATAAAGAGTTAGTTGCGGTTCTAACTCTCAACAATGGTTTGTTTTCAATATATTTTTTCTGTCAATCACATCTGTCACAGTGATTAAAGTCATTGATACAATACAGAATACTACATGTGGACGAGAGATGCGATCAGCTTAAGCGATTACTATGATCTATGATATTACTCGGATTGAAATCTAAATAATTTTTCTACCATAAATTTTTTTAATAATTTCTATCACTCATGGCAGATACAAAGTTTGATTAAAAAGTAGGGAAAAAAGCACAAAAACGTCGGGCTGGCCTACCCACTTTAAAGTCAGGAAGATTGTATTGGTCAAATTGATAGTTTTTTCACCTTAAAATTTCGAGCTCATCTCTCCGGACCAATTCTGCTCAATTCTGATAGAATCCCACTGGCTAGTACTTTTCAGATCACGGCTTCATAACAAAATATCAAAAAAGATTAAGTTTAGTTGTGAAGATCTTGTTGACAACGGCTATCACATAATCTTGAAATAATCAGGTATTAAGAAACCTTAGAATAAGAAATCTCATATCAAAAATAGTTTGTTGTAGCTCATTTTATCTTTTTTTCTACTGTAGCAGTCTTTTTTTTCTGATTGAGATTCTTTTCAGTTGTTTTAAATAATTAATACAAATATTAAAAGATATCTATTGTAAAGAAATAAGATCATTATCCAAAAAATATCAGCAAAAAGATAGTTAGGTACTGTTCAATATTAGTTGTTGTTCATTCTTAATGTTGGCATATCAAACATGACGAATAAAAAAAGGAGATATTACTATTAGAAACTTTTAAAGAATTATGAGTCGACATCATATATCTTCATCTAACTAAAATAATAGACTATTTCACGAAAGTACTGACTGATTAATTAATGTACGGAATGCCCCGGTTTTTCGTCGGTAAAGTTAAGAATTGTGACTGGCTGGCTACTGGTCAGTCACAATAAAATCTGACCACTTGTAAGTATGAATGTGGCCATGAATAGGGAATGTTAGCAAAATGAATATCCATATTGATGGCCACACTTCAATGAGACATATTCCTTAACAACTGGATTCTTTATTGACGTAGAAGAGATATTTCAATCAAGACTATCAGTTGCATATGCCAAGCATTTTTAATCGGAACCTTTTCGACCATGTACATGTAAAAAAAATATTTCTACTTATGATCGATGAGAAATTGATAAAAAAATTAATTATATAGATGTAAATCAAAGAAAATTGTTTAAAGATTTCGCCATTCACTCTAAAAAAACACTCAATTATATTCGATTTTTTTCATGAATTTTTAGTCGATCACAAGCGAAAAATAACAGGAATAATCAATGTGGTTTTGGTTTTTTTAATTGTTTTGATTATATTCTCTAATTGCTTTATATGGGTCCTCTGTGAATATTAAAATCTCTGATTTCCATATTCTTTCGTTCTGTTTGCTCATAGCCACTCATGACATTCAACTTTAAGTTTGTCACTAGTCTAATAACATGGCAAATTAAATATACTTACGTGATACAATATTTGGGGTGTATGATTTATTTGTCGTATGCTCGCAAAAGATTTTGCTGCGTATATATCGTTGACGAAATTAGTGGGTTGTTTTCAATTTACTTTATTTGATGTGATCAATGAAACATAATATTTTCTTTAACAAGACAATTTGTTCCATCTATGCCTCTGTCCTTGCATGCATATCATTATTTTTAATTTTCTTTCTCTTCTTTTTTGCTTTTCATCACGTTTCGTGTTGATATGATGGAAAAATATCCACTGACATTTGTATACATATGTGTATTATATTTTAATTTTGCAATTTTCTCATATGAAAACGAAATAATACTTTGTTTTGAAATCATATATGAAAAATGCGAGCAGTATGTTGTTCTACAATGTATGGCTTCATGACAATAACTCGTCCTGTTGACGACATATATATGTTTTGCTCAGAAAAATCAATCAATACCATTTTAGTTTATAACTTAATAATAGATGTTCATTTCAGAGAACTGTACCAAGACAAGTAAAAAAATTATATGAAATATGGGTCTGAGTCATAGTTAGAATCAGGCCAATCGGTCTGTCGGTTATCAGTCGGTCTTCACGGATTCTTAAAAAATTTTTAGGTACCAAAGCTTGCTTACTCTGCTCACTTTTAACGATCTCTATGGTATCAATGGCCGAGAGATACGACCCTGAAAGACTCCTATTGACAAAACTTCAATTTTATCTGAAAGAAAAGATATCAGCTGGTTACAGTACGTTATGAAAGCCCTGCTTTTTATACGACTTTCGTAACAAGATAAAATGCATAAATCATCAAAAACAGGATTTTCGTATCGACTTTTATAGAACTTTTCTTTTGATTTTACAAGGCGTTCATACCACTCTCACATGGCTATCGTAACATCAAAACAGGTAATGGGATCTCTAATCAGATGCTTATGATAGGAGTTTCATAACATAATTTTATAAAGTTTTTGTATTGAGGGCAACATTTTATTAAAAAATATGATAAGAGAAGTTCAAAAATATAAAGGGAGAATTAGAAGATAACTACAGGCATGTTTTAATCTTTTTTCTGAATTTACTTAGGGTACTCCAAAAGTAGTGGCGAAAGTACCTTTTTTCTTACAGAAAGCCTTAAAAGAATTTCTTTTAGGGCGTCTTTCACTCTATCTTTTTATGCTATTTGATCACTATTCAACTAATATCATAATAATTAAATTTCGATAAGAACTTTTGTTGTTGATCACTAGCTGATAGTATCTAGATCATAATGAGCGTGGGCATAAAAAAAGAGATACTTTTGCATTTCATTTTATTATCAACTAATCTGTTGTATTAAGAAAAACAAAATATATCATAAGATGTATCATAAAACGCTCTACAATTTATAAAGTATCGCTTATTTTATAGTTACACTTTTTATTTTCAAAATGAACGAACTCTGAGCTGTCAAATTTGAACATTGCGAAAACGAGACTTTTTATGGTAAAACACGAATTCGGTTTTTTCCTCTCTCATCTTTTTAAGATTGTTCTTTATAGATTGTAGAGCTTTTCGTGCTGCATCTTATGGTATATTTTGTTTTTCTATTGGAACATATTAAGTGCTAATAAAATGGAATGCACAACTATCACATCCATCATGTTCTACATGCTACCAGCTAGTGATCAACGAAAAAGTTCTTATCGAAATTTAATTATTATAATATTAGTTGAATAGTGATAAACTAACATAAAAAGATAGAGTGAATGACGCTCTATCTGTTCGTAAAGAAAGAAATTCTTTTCAGGCTTTCTGCAAGAAAAAATGTACCTCCCTCACTACTTTTGCACTGCCCTAAGTATTGGTGTACAAATATAATTTTCTTCATTAATAACTTGATCGAGAACAAATAAGATTGGGTCTATTTGATCTGATTTACAAAAAAATCTGAGCAGATCCTTGCATTACAATGTTAATTCTAATCAAGATCGATTTCATTTCAACAATAGATTCATTAGATTCAATATTTGAAAGTTCATAATCAAATTCATATTCAATTAATATATGATCTTTAAAATTACATTGGCATTTGTCACATTTTTCTTGAAATAACGGGTGTCCCATAATGAATGGCCCCCTTGGTATTTTGCATCTTTCTCCCTTATTTTCCCTCATAGAAAAAAAAGTCTTTTTATCAAAAGATTCCTCGTGAAATTCTCTACAAAACGTGACCATTTTTATTATCTTACATAATCTCCATTATTTTGTGACATACGACACAATCGTTTTGTCCAATAAATACAACTTTCAAAGACAACATTTGTGTGAATCTTTTTTACAGCACATTTTAATTCTTCGATTATTGTTACTTTGAATATCATACTATTCAAAAAACAAAATATACCACAAGATGCAGCGTGAAACGTTCTACAATCTACAAACGAAAGTTCATTTCAATTGAATACTTTTTGTTTTCAAAAAAAAACAAAACTCTGTGTGACCAAGATTTGTCGCTGCGAAAATCGATCGTACAGAATTTAGAGTTTTTTTGAACATAAGAAGTATAGGAATGAAATTAACTGTAATTTATAAACTGTAGAGCTTTTCACGCTGCATCTTGTGGTATATTTTGCTTTTTGAATAGTGTGACATTCAAAGCAATAATGATCAAAGATTTAAACGGTTGTGTTTGAAAGTTGTAATTCTTGGACAAATCGATTGTATCGTATGTCACAAAATAATGGAGATTATGTAAGATAATAAAAATGGTCACGTTTCGTAGAGAATTTCACGAGGAATCTTTTGATAAAAAAACTTTTTTTTCTATGAGGGAAAATAAGGGAGAAAGATGCAAAATATTGAGGGGGCCATTCATTATGGGACACCCGTTACATGAATATAATATTATTTTATTCTTTTATCTGTTGATTTTTGTTTCATTTAAAAAATATTTCGAATGATATTTCTTATTGTTTCTAACATTGGACGTATCATTTGAATAATTTAGAATTGTGCATGTTCAATTGATTGTTATTGACTCTGATAATGAATTTTTCCAATTTTGTTTATATTCTTCTTCTTGATAATCAGCAAAAATAATTCCATTTTTTAAGGCAATTAAATAACGAAATGATTCACTATCAAAATAAAATATATCAGATTTTTGAAAGTGTATACCATCAATATTATGTGAATGAATCATTGATTTAAGTAAAGAACCACTATTATCTAGTGCAAAAAAAGTTATTCGACAATGTGTAAAACAAAAAATAATATTATGTCAAGCATTTCTACCCAAAATATTTAATAAATTATTAAAATATAAACGGAAAACCATATTTAATTTTGCTTCATTTCGTTAAAGAAAAATACATATTTTATGATCATATTTAATAATATGTTCTTCAAAATTCTCAGCAATTGTCATCAGAAATAAAATAGGCATTAAAATAATTGGTTCATTTAATCGAGCTTCATCAATATTTTTAAATGTCAGATAATGACTCGTCCGACGACTGGTGCATCAAAAGCTGGTGGAAGACAATGTTGTCACCTTTGTTCAAGATCATGTGATAGAAAAATCGCTACAAAATGCTCAATCTGCCATTTTCGTTGCTGTTCGAATCATCATAAGATAATTTATGACGTGTGCTTAGAATCTTTAAAATGAAGATAAGAAAAAAGGATGAAATATAGGATAAAGATTACCAGAAAATGCCACAATAAGATCCTCTTCTTTCAACTATGTCCGTAATGTTATCTCTTACATAAAACTCATACTTATTTCATAGCTTGATAGAAATTTTGCTCCCATTAATTTAAAATTGTGTTGTGGACCGTATGGATCCCAATCTAGAAAGCTTTAGTGTTGATAAGTGGTAGTATGAGGGTTAATCAAAAGTGCTCGGCGCCAAGAAAAGTATAATCATATTAAAAAACCTTATTGCAGTTTATTCCAATATTTACCATGTCTTAATTGGAAATATTGTGTGGTTTTGTAGATTATAATCGTTCTATTTAAATTATGACTTAATTGTTAGAGTATTCTTTTCTGGAAAAATACTCAATAAACTCAAAATCTAAAGAGAAAAATGAAATATTATAAGTTGTTTTTAAGAGAAAAGATTTTTCAGGTAGTTTTTTCAAACTAATTCTTTTGCTTTAGATAAAATTGCGTACCCCAACGGTGTACCCCATTTTAAAAAAAGTTGTACCTCGACTGTACCTCATCTGAAATCCAATGTTGCTCATACCATCGAAGTATTCTAATTAATCGCGACTCATGGCACACAGAACGCTTGTTTCTGTGTAGTCTATAAATACTTTTACCACCCTTCTGTCATGTCATCCTAAGTTTCGTCGACTGAGTTGCTGAGAACTTTTGGATAGTTACTTCGTCCAGTAGCTGTAGCATTTGTCCATCAATGACTATTCTGAATACAGCATAGAGAAGAGCATATTTTCCCGTTGTAAACAATAGTAGACGCCTTTGAGACAGATAAAATACAAGAACGTAAATAAAGGAAGGACGAAAGTTGCAAATACACAGAACAAATTGTTCGTGCAGATCACATAGTCTAAATTTTACTATAATAAATCCGTCGTAAAATCAGGATTAAATAAAATTCGAGATGTTCAGAAAAGGTATTAAGTCATTTTACTAGATCCAGGCATTAATCTGTATGATGTGTCAGAAGGACTATCCCTGGAGAAGGTGAGAGAGCAGTTTCAGCGATAGGTTGTTGACATTGAAACGTGATAGAATGCATCGAGGCTTGTTGAAGATGAGCCAGCTGTACTAATAGATTAGCGAAACGAGTAATTTTGTTGCTCTTCTGGTATGTGTAGAAAGTTATTTCATTGCTCGTTCAATAGCAGAACAACCATTGTAGACGATAAGCAATGTACTTGGGTTAATGAAGCAAATTGACCATTAGGAGTGATATAAAATTGCTATACACTATAATATTGGTATCCTTCAATTAGCATTTACTGATTGTAACTATTTATCAGTTGTTATTAAAACAGACAAAAGTCATTGAGGTTTAGTGTCTCTGAATATTTTAGAATCTTTTGAATGTTTATACGATTATCAGATACTTAATGGTAGTCCTTACCGAGATATTATTCACTATCTAGACTATTGAAATCACTTTTGTGCCTTCCAGTCTTACGAATACGAAGAGTGGAGGAGAGAAAAGACTTCACATTGGAATGATGAAGCACATCTAATTGATAGATCTTTTAAAAATTCTTTTAATGATTATATTATTCTTTATAAAGTTATTCAAACTCAAATGATATGTAACATTACAAAGTGATAAGATTGTAATATCATAGCTAATAACAGTAAGAGAAAACTAGACAAATATACAGTAATTCAATAGAAGAAAACATGACAATTGAAATTGTAAAGATGTTCATATCTTATTTTTTCTTTATTTAAGAAAATGAAGAATTGCCAAAAAATCAAAATACGAATATTAAATTACTAAAATATTTGAAATCGAAAAAATTATGGTGTGTCTATATATTTTTCTTGATGTCTCGTTAACTTTTTTTTTGTTGTGTACAGTCATGATTATTATTTTATTTGCTTATTTGTGTGAAAATAAATGTAACGATGCGATGTTAGACCAATAAAATCATTTTGAAATTGTACATATGATTGCTGTTAAGAGTGATATTTGAAATCACTATATATATCATATGCAAGGAATATACACTCATAAGTAGACATCAATACCACCGTCATAATCAGCTATAATAATTTTTTAATATAATCGTATGGCGAATTAGGTTTTATTTCATCAAAAAATCAAACATTTCACATGATATCTATTACTCTTTCCATATACAGAATGAGCCACAAATAACTGCAATACGAAATTTAATTACAGCTGTTTGCAAAAAAACTTGGAAACCTTCTTCCACAGATATCACCTTCTATACAAGTGCTCTGCAAATTGTTTTATATAGTGGTATATAGCCCACGACGAGTACTATAAAACAGTGTAATTTCATATTCCTTTTATTCACTTCTAGAAGTATCGAAGAGAAAAGAAATTACATTTCTATATATATACAACGTGTAGTATGTCTGTCGAGGGTTTATCCCTAAAAA
>JAJEKB010008403.1:0-12073 GCA_022393335.1 Macrotrachela quadricornifera | reverse complement strand
GTCTACATCTTCGTCGTCTATGTTGATATCAAAATCAGACTCACCATGTTCGTCTTCACTGACTAAATGTGGTTCTATATCTTCTTCGACAAAATCGTCGGTAGTGCAAAATTTCTCTTCGGCCTTTGGAGTGTGATCCGTAAATCGACGAGTGGTTTCATCGCCGAGAGCAGCAATGTACTCTTCTCACAAGGAGTGAATATCGCTTAGACGAAAGTAAGTGTTGTGAGAGCCAATATAAGATGAAATTAAACAAAGAAAAGGTGATGAAATGAAGATGGAGAGTGAGAAGATGCTAGAAATAGAAGATGAACAAAGAGAATAGATAATGAAATAGGAGTTGGACAGAGTAACAGATGATGAAATACAGAAAAACAAAAAAAGTATGTTATCATATGTTCACATATGGTAAAAGAACAGAAACATATGTGCCATATATGAAGAACAGAAAAAATGTGAAGAACGAAAAGAAATATATGTAGAGAACGGAAAGAAACATGTAAATCTGTGGAGGATGATATATATCATCCTCTAACAGAATGCTCCTTAATCAGCAAACTTACTCTTATATAGAGTGTACATAATTTAGAGGAGAAAGACGCGCTATGCAAAATTAGTCTGATATTCAATTGTACATTGAAGGATGGAACCATCAGATTTCGCTTACAACGCACAAGTTGTATTGTTTCAGGCGTAATTCACGGCCCAATAGGCTCCAAATTGGCTGAAATGGAGCCGATTTCGACAATGGACAAAAATAAACTTTATGATAGAGCAAAACAAACATTGCCACGATGAGCAGCAATGTGGAAAACCTATAAAGGCATCGTGTGGGAACATGTATCGAACAAAAAAGCATGCTTTCCGGGCCGAAAACCTTGTTTTTCACAGGTTTTGCTGTAGAAGCTGTAGCATTCGAACGGAACGTCGTAGAAAGCTGCGGTTTGCATAGAAATGTAGAGAAGACTATTGCGCATCAAATACATTTGTCCAAAACAAAAATCCATCATGTCTTCTATCTTTAGCATGCCTGGCTTGCAAAGGTTTGCCTGAAACCCCCCCTCAGGCTTATGGGAAAATTATTTTTACATATCCTTACGTGCTCCGATCTTGGCTACGCAACAAAAAAAACCCGACCTCAATAGCTGTTACCATTCTCGAGTTATTCAACTTACAATCACTCGCCTTCTATTTTGAAATGGATAGTAGTAATAAACCTATTCTTTTTCAGTGCACGTAGATATAGATGTACGCTGACAGGATAATTTATATTGATCATTTTGTCATTAACAGCAACAAACTTTTTCAGATTCAGCTTGATTGGCCCTATTTCTACTTGACATTGTGCAGTCCTGCCAGCGAAAAATAAAATACAATGCCGATCTTATATCATATAACATGTTCTATTAAAGATCCTCAGTTACACAGTACGACTATGCATATAACGATATCTCAATAAGAGGCAAGGTTTTGATCATCTAACAAAAAGGAACGATGTGTCGATCTACTGCGCGTCGATTGAAACAGAGTTTAACTGAACGACGTTAAAACTTTTTCTTATTTTAATTACAGTGAATGATCAAATGTAACATCAAATTCTTACAAAATTATTCTCATCAACTCTAATTATATAAAATAATTTATTATCAGGACAACAAGAAATTATTTTCAGATCTCTTCCTATAATTGAAAAATTTATAAGTATCGCTTAAATTATATTCAAGTCGATTAATCTCAAGAATTTTTATAGTCGAATAGCAACAACTTCACAAGGATATAATTGTTAAATACTTTTTGAAAAATAATTCTGAATGTATTTGCCTTAGTCGAAAGAAACAAAAAAAAAAGAAAACATTCAATAAATTGAATGATAACAAATGTGCATCTGACATCACCTATTTTAAATCTAGATTGTTTAGTGACGCCCTCTGCTTTATCTTACTTTTTATTTGACAGTTTATATTTTTAACTCTTTCACAAACGATGACGATGGGCCATATATGAATATCTTTTTTTTTCTTTCGGTTCTTCAGTACACCTTCTCTAGCCTTTTTCATTCAAAATTCGCCCATCAACGGGTTAATTACTCATTCATTAAATAATTATTTTGACTATACTCTGATAAATAACATAATCAAATAAAGAATATCTGATGTCACTAATTCCAAATTCTTGGCATTGGAAAGAATTAAAATTGGCAATAACATGTTTTTTATGTTTTTTGCCAATTGTATTCTTCTTTTTCTTTCATTATTATCTTGCATTACCAATATTTATTTTTTGTGCAGCATTTATTATAAAAAATGCTTATTATAATCCAATTAATATCAACCTACTCTATACAAGGTAATTAATAACATCAGATTGATTATTCAATTTATAATAACAAAAACTTTTTTTTTTATTAGATTTTTCTTTGAATATTTATTTAATAAACCTGATCTTTTGTCTCAATTACGACCACTGTAAGAATTTATTTTTAATAAAAATATTTTAATAATTAAATTTTTTTTCTTGTATTAGTGGTTTAGATTTATTTAATACTCAATTACACGATTATTCAATATCATTTCATGAATATGAAACAAAAAAATTGCACCAAGAGTTTGTTTATCTTCAATCATTTGCAAATCAAAACATGTCAATTCATCAAAAACAATCATATGATATCATGAAATATTTTATGAATATTCATTTAAAAAGAGATTTTAGTTTTGAATTTAATTATCATAATTATTTAATAAATCAAATGATGGGTGCTCAATCAGAAATTATATCATTTATAACAAAGTTTCATCGAATATTAAGCATAAAGGATGCTGAAGCTTATCTTATTAGAGTAAAATTCTTTTATTGTAATTATAAATTTATTATTTTTTTGTGATAGGTACAAAGAATATCAAACGCATTTGATGAACTTATTGATCAACAAATTAAAAGACGTCAAAGAAATATTGAAACACCTCGATTTGTTCTTCAAAGAGTTATTAATGAACTTGAAGCATTTCGAGAACAATTAAGAAATGAACCCAATAAAAGGTAAAGCAATTGGTTCTATCATATATAACTTAAAATTTAATTTATTTTTAGTCCTTTAATTATTTGTTTTGTTGATAAACTTAATGAGAAAACAATTTGTTCAGTAAATTTGATAATTAAATATTTTTCTTAGACATCTTTATTTTTCATTTTTAGAAAGAAAAACAAAATGATTTAATTAGTCGATTATTAAAAATTCTTAAAATTAATGTAGCTCCAGCATATGATCGTTTATTAAATATTCTTCATGAAGATTTATCAAATGCTAAAACAGATCATGGAGTTTGGAAATTACCCAATGGTGATAAATATTATAAATTATGTTTAGAATACCATACAACAACAAATATGAGTCCAGATGATATTCATGAACTTGGAATAAAACATGTTGAAAGAATTCAAAATGAAATGAGGAGGTAAAATTTTTTAATGTACTGACTTAGCTCTTATTCATCACACATAATCTTGAGGGTGACTCTTGACAGAGATAATCAATTTTTCTTCGGTAGAGTAATTTATAGTTTACTTCGTGTTTTGAAAAAGTCTAGCTCATAGAAATAATTTTACTAACACAATTTCTTCAACAATGTTGGATACGTTTTATAGAATAATTTTTTAAGTAATGTTATGTCAAAAATTCACGCCAAGAGAACAAATATAAAGAAAATATTGTAGTTATGGCATAATACCTAGTTACGCTGGAAGTCAAATTTTTTCATATTGAAAAAAGCAAGTATTCGCTTGAGTTTCTAGACGAAATATTAAGGTGATATACAAACAATATTTGATTTTCGTTGACAACAATATTCTTTTCTCGACATTATTGGAGGCAGATAAGATATATCAATATAGAATGTATAGAAACTTCTTGAAAAGAATGAAATGAAATAAATTATCTGATCAGCCTTTTCAGACAAATAAAAAAAGTTTTTGATTTAATAAATGAAATTGATAAAATTAAACAGATATTTATATTTTTATTTATAGTATTTTAAAAGAAAAACAAGTTGAAAACTGGCAGGATTTTCGAACAAGTATCACTAATTTTGAACATGATATTGAACATAAATATGAAAATATTGAAGAAAATCGAACAAAAATTGTGAATGATTACCGTGAAATAATCGAAAATATTGATAATGAAATGGATAAATATTTTTCATCTGCATGTCGACCAGCAACAAAATGTGCTGTTGAACGTGTACCTCAATTTAAAGAAGCAACATCACCCCTTGCTTATTATTTTCCAGCAGCACTTGATGGTAAAACACCAGGAACATTTTTTATAAATCTTCGTAATATTGATGAAGTAATTAAATTTAAAATGTATGCATTAGCTTATCATGAAGCTGTTCCAGGTCATCATTTTCAAGTAAAAATAAATATTTAAATTGTATCTATTTCGTTTTCTTAAATAAATTTTATTTATAGATAAGTGTTGCCCAATCACTTAAACATTTACCATTTTTTCGTCGTATGATACCATTTACTGCTTATATGGAAGGTTGGGCTTTATATACAGAACAATTAGCAGGAGAAAAGGGTTTTTATAAATCATGGCATAGTTACCTTGGATATCTAGATTTTCAACTTTTACGATCATGCCGGTATGAATAGTTTTCAATCGTTTATAATAATTTTTCTTCATGATTCTAAGACTTGTTGTCGACACTGGTATTCATTGGAAACAATGGACTCGTGAAGAAGCTATTGATTATATGGTAAAAATACTTTTATAATAAAACTTTTTTCTTTTTGAATATCTATATTCTAGACGAAAAATACATGTATGAAAGAGGAAGAAGTTATTACAGAAGTTGAACGATATTTTGTATTTCCTGGTCAAGCTTGTGGTTATATGGTTGGTTGTCAAACAATTTTATCACTACGAGAAAAAGCTCAATTAGCACTTGGTGATAAATTTGATTTGAAAGAATTTCATGATGGTATGGAATTATTGATACGAAATGTATATATAATTTTTGTTTTGTTTTTATCTTTTTTAGCGGTTTTATTACATGGAGCACTACCATTAAGTATGTTGGAAGATATAATCGATGAATTCATTACAAGAAAAATGAAAGACACGTGATAGATAATGGTTTTATAATTTAGACAAATTAACACAGTTTTCTTTCGTAGTTTTTTAATATGGTTTAAAAAATCTTTTTTTCTGAATCTTGATCGAAAATTTAACTAATAATAGATATAATCTATTATAAAATTCATGAGATCGAATATGAAATTGAAAAATTAACTTTTGATTTTTATAATTCTCTAATTTAGCTTTTTGTCTCATTTTAAATTAATTCTATAGATAATAGAATTATATTAACTTCTGTTACAAAAATCATTGCATAAAATATTTGCCTAGTCTGTGTTCACTTAAAAGTAATTCACAAGAATTCGAAGCGTTTTACAAGACTCAATTAGTTTGAATGTAATGAATAAACAGGTGTTTATGAACTCCTATAAATCCCGTTGTGAAGATGCTAAAATCTGTCGTAGTCAGTAGTTTTGTAAAACAAACATTTCTTTGCAAAATGTTATGTCATGCTAAACTATAGATTGTAGCTATACGTATTTTCATAAAAGCTCTCTTCATACGTACAACCTGCTTTGATCAAGGAATTGATTTTTTCCAAAATGAAGATGATGAAAAAGCGAAATTTAAAAAATTCTTCAGCCTAAAATTGAAAAGAGCATAAAATTTCAAGTTTAACTAACTTGTATTTTTACTGCCACTAGTTGCTTTTAAATGATTGAGAAATGAGCAAATATTTTCCATCATGGCCTTTATGACAGAGACCATGTACACTAAGAGCACAAATTACATTTTTTTTTCAATAATATAATATCTTTTTGAATACTTGAAAATCGACAAAAACAACTGTCGTTATGTCTATATTGCATCTATATACACTATAATACGTTTTCCAGTCAAATCTCTTCATTTATTTTAATATGTTATTTCTACTGTTCATTGCAAAATAAAAGAAAGTTTTATGATATATTTTGTTCTTATTTTAATTTGTCATATTATTTTTGCATATTGTTCTGAAAAATACAATAAAATTTTCACAAAACAAAAAATAATTTCAAATTAAATTCTAATTAAAAAAAAACTATTATTCTGATAATGCCATTGAAATTTATGTTTTTATGAATAAAATCTCAATCTTTATTGAATTTATAACATTGAACAGTTTTCAGTGATGAACTATCTATAACTACCGAATAACTGTTTAGAAGGTATATCTTCAAATTTTTTTTGTTTTAATTGTTATTTTTATATAAATTGTTTACACTATTTTAAATCAAGAAATGAATTACAGAAAAAGATCTTTCTTTTCTATTGTTCCTTGTGTTTATTTTGAAGTTAATGCATAATATAAATGTTGAACCAATATAGAAGAATCTATACATATATATCAGAAACAAATGTTTATATTAAAAGGAAAATGGTAACAAATGTGTAACAATGATGATTTATTTTTTAATGATTTATTTTTTTAACAGAACAATACATCGATAATGTTTCACTGTATGCATAGTATCGTTCAAGTAACATGTAATTCTCTTGAACCATCTCGAACGTACTCGTTTTTTTCTTTCTTTTTCTTCGATACTTTTGCAAAAAAGAATTCTTCTATTCTTTATCGTCTTCTATTTTAATTTTCTTTTCTGTACTTTTTTTTTCTTTCTAAAAGTAAAGCAAACAATATACGTAATAAGTTTTACTTCATTTTTTTTTCTTTTTTCATTTGTTTTATACATTGTCGTAAGTAACAATCATATTCATGGTTTCAGAAGGCAAAGAACAAGCTATTGAGCATTTATCCAAAGCAGAATTGGCATTTATTGCTATACTTTTTGATATACAAGGTGGTTTAGCTGAAGGTCATGACAAACCAAGAAATTCATACAGATTAACATTTGAAAATATTAAAGTCATACGTGGACATTTGGATCAAACAACGGATGGTACACATTTCGAATATCGTCAAAGTCCAAAAGGTTTAAAATTTAAAATAGAAAATGAAACTGATGAACAAATACAAAAAGCTGCTGAAGATGATGAAGTTAAAGAACCCAAAGAAGGTAAAACTTATGTAGCTATTCTTACAAGTCCAGAACACATTGATGTTCTTGTTGAAATTGATCCTCATGATATAACTGAAATTATTCAAAGTGCTCGAGACAAAGAATCAGCAACGGTATAAGCATCGAACTATTTATGAACTTAATTTTTTATTTTGAAAAAATTTCACTATTTTAATTCTTTCTTTGTGTGTATTATATTCATAAAAAACTCAATTTGACGAATGAGTTTTCACTATGTTTTTATTTCATTCTAGCGTTTCTTTTGTGATTTCATATACATATAAAATTGTCAATAAACTGTGATTCAATCTTTTAACTTATTATCTTGATTTTTTAAGCGCGATTGATAACAGCAAATATTTACTAAATTGCAATTCTTGTTGCTTTTTTTCTGTTGTTTCGATATATTCGAAAAACTTGCAAGCAAGATATTTTCTTATCGAAATTAGTTATTTTTGAGAAAAATATCTCTATTGAAGTTTCTAGAAAATTAAAATAAATATTAAAAGAGTAGAAAATATTAGCATTATAATATGATTTGATTAGGTTCATAGTACTTTTTTCGAGATGTTTATTCTGAACTAAACTTAAAACTCAATGCTCTTATTTTTATCTAACACAAAGTTAAGCATCTAATCGGATAACATTCTTAAACGAAAAACGTAACGAATAGCATCGAATTTCATTTGAAATTTCAAATGAGAGAATGCAAATAAATATCAAATGACGGTAGAATTCATGAATTAATTATTTTGAACTATTCATAAAATCTATGTACAGTTAATTTGAATGATAATGTATAAAGATAATTGAATTTTTTTTGTAACACTTAATTATTATGGAAGTGAAATATATGTGAATTTTTCGATTGATGAATCAGAATTATTGTCATGAATAATGACAATGTTACAGTGAATAATACTGTATATTATTAGTAATATATTATCTGAAGACGCCACATTCTAAATGGATAGGATGCAAAAACTACACGTATTAGCACGTAGAGGTCATTGCCAGCATCACTTTTATTGACAATGCTAAGTATATTGATATTAAAGAATGAGTCTTTTATTCGACAGAAAAAAACTACAACTCATGAAATTAGAAATTTTCTCAAAATAGATCGACAAAGATTACAGTATACCATCCTGAAAATTAAATTCAATAATTTTATACTTCTAATTGACTGCTCATCAATGGATGAAAATATAAAATAGAATCATATTCAATCACTTAGCGATAATAACAGATCAGCAGTTAATTGTCTCTTCTATGTAAAAATGTAGAAGATACACGTGATTTGATACGTTTTTTGTTCATCAGCCAATGAAGGATAGATCTTTTTCATTTCTCAACGATACACAATTGTTTGCATACACTCTACTAAAAGTGATTCAATAGAGAAATAATGATACATGTATTTGCAATATAACATATATGAATAAATACATCGTTCAACAATCGCGCATATCTATAATTATTAATGTAACATTGATCATGTTTAAAATAAAACAAGCTTATAATAATCAATATTGTTGATTTTCAAAAACAGAATTAAAATGGAAATAATAATACCGAATATAAAGATGTTCAAAATCAAAGGCAATCTTACAAAAATATATAACTGAATTATCAGTTAAAGATTATTATTATTATTATTATTGCTGGCAATAAATATAAAAGCAGTAACCTATCTTAAACCGTCATTTTATCAATATCTACCTTCTATTATTAGTATTATTATTTTTGAAGTAAAGTCGCCATCTAATTAGATGTCGCTTTATATATAGCTGTTGAGTTTGAGGGTCGTGTTATGACTACAAGTATGTCAAATGTTAGCATCAGTTTCGTTTGTACTTGAATATTCTTTTTCCTTTTATACATACACACACTAAGGTAAGCAATGGCTGACGGTGGAATGTTGCCGTCATCAAATCGTTCAGCAAATTTTCGTTATGGTAACATCGATCAGAATCGTTTGTTGAATCGACTTATTTCACATCCATTAAAGTCGATTCAAGACGATAATACTAATACCCCGCAACCACCCGGTGGTGGTCATTATCGAGCCTATTTGAATAAACAGACACCTGCCGAACATAAATTTGAACCATTACCAGTACTTAAACGATATCAAAAAGATAATGATCCAAAACAAATTCAAGCACGTAATCGAGAACAATTAATTGATGCTAATAAACTACGCATATCATCACCAGAATCACCAGCTGAGAAACGTGCTAGACTATCATTACCACCGGTTTGTTAATATGATTTATTTTTTATTTATTATAATATTTTAATTTTTTCTAAAATCATCTAGATCAATGGTCGATCATCAGATACGGGTAAAGGAAGTGATGTTAGTTCCGATTGGGGTACAAGTGTATCAGCTAAACGAAGACAACTTGATGCCCGAGGTATACAATAGTAATGATTATTTTCATTGAATTACATTTTTCTTTTATTTCAGAAATGTTACATGGTGAAACAAACATGGGTAGAGTAATCGATTACATACGAAAAGCACCTGATGGTTTCTTTTTATATTTGGCCCATTCATATTCACGAAACGATACACGACATAGTTATTATAATTTAAAGTTCGTCTTTTTTTTTCTAATGCCTTTGTATAGATTATTAAATAATTTTTATCTTCTAGAGTGGTCAGCTATGAACAATGTGGACGTGAATATTTTACTATTTCTAATTCGGGCGTTAGTTATTATCGTCCAGGAGAAGAAGTTGAATTTACTCCATTAGAAAACTTTGCTAAAGAATATCATCGATATACTCGACTTGTCAAAGTAAGATATTTACATTAAATTTTATCTGTTAATCGAGATAATAATTGTCAATTTAGATCAAAGTCTTTTCAACGTTCAGGTAATATTTTCATTCAATATTTTTTATTAAAGATTTCATTATATAAATTTTTGTTTTCTCCAGAATGTGGAAGGCATTTATGGTATGGTATAAAAATATTCGTATCAAGAAAGTAACGCAATCAGCCAAATTACTCAATGATAATTTGTTTTTATTACAAGATGTAAATAATAGACATTTAATTAAAAATTTATTTTATTTATTAATATTTTCATTTTTAGGCATTACGACCTGCTTTATTAAATATTCGAGAAATGTGTTTTCGTATTAGTGATATGAGTCTTTGTAAAATTGAAAAGAAACATACTTATACATTAAATGAAGTAAATATAATTATCTTTTTTATTTATAAAACAAAATTTTCTTTATTTTCATATAGTTTTCTGATAGTCAAAAACAAACATTAGATCAAGTTGCAGCACGTCTTCAAGAATTTCGTGATCTTGTTAAAGATGTTGTTGCAAGTGCATGTCGAACACGTTTATTTGAAGCTGGTTTTGTACCTGATGAATTTCTTCATCCAAGTGATCCAACAAATGGTACTAACAAAAAAAAATCTTTCAGTTTTAAACATATTTCTTAATTAATTATTTTTCTTTCGAAGATAATTTGACTAGTAATGCTTTTGCAATACCAGATAGTATGGATATTGATACATTAGCTCAACCACCAGATAAAGCAACATATGCTGAACAAGCAAATAAACGTACACATTGTCGACGATTGACAAAGTAAATAAAATAAGATTAATTTAAAAAAAAATTTTACATATTTTGCAATATTATTTCATATAATTATTAGTTTTATTCGGCTATGTGATTATTTAATTGTTAATACATTTCATGTACTTGCTGTTAATTCAGTACAATCACTTAAAAATCATTTTCTTGAACAACTTGAAGCTACACCAAGTAAAGATGAAATTATGGGATATGTAGAAGAAATTAAACGTAAAGTTGATAAATCAACAGCAGCTGAAGGTGGTGAAGAACCACCAGCAGAAAATAAACCATCTCAACAACAAGGACCAGGACATCCACCACCTATACCTGGTCTTCGACCACCAGAAGTAATAATTTGATTACATAAAAAAATGGATTGTATATTAAATTATTCTGTTTACTTTTCCTTTATAGGAAGATGAAGTAGCTAAACGTCATATTCCATTATTTGTTACAGAAATGAAATTATTTATGGAAGCTATTCAATATCATCCAGATGCATTAACTTATCAAAGTGGTTAGTAAAAATTAAGAATATTCTTCAAAATTCTATTATACTCTTTATTTAAGGTATTAATCATGTTATTAATAGTTTTCAAAGTACTTTATTGGAAATTAAAAATCTCATACCTGATACAACATTTGATAATTTTACTCGACCATATATCAATGAAAAATATGAAGAAAAAACATGCGGTATAATTTTTCTTTTCTTCATTAATATAAAAATATCTTATACTAATTATTAGGTGATGGACCTGATCTTCGTAGCATGTTTGTAGCTGATTATCATTTTCAAGATTTAATTAAAGATTGTAGCGATTCATTAGAAGCTGGTTTTAATGCAGCTAAAATTTATGCTGATACATTTGATGAATTTCATCAATTTTATGTTGAAAATGAAAATACTGATGTTGAAGCACTTAAAAGAGACTCTCATGGTATGTTCCTTTTTTTTTTTAAATATAATATCATGTTTTATATTTATTATTTAATCATTTTTCTAGGTATTGAATTTTTTGCTGAATCATTAGCAAAATATACTCGTGAAGAAAAAATTGCACAATTAATTGATGTTAAAAAACCATTAGGTCTTTTAATGATCGATGCTACTGATACAAAAACTAAATTAGAACCATCACCACGAAGGTAAAGAAACGAAAAAAAACAAAACCTAAATTTAAAATTTTCTTTTATTAAATATTTCATTGTTTTTTTTTTAAAAAAAGAATTTTGGATGTTATTAATGAAATTTTACCGAAAATTGCTAAAGCTAAAACGGATTCATTAAAATCTGAAGCACAAGAAGCAACAGTTAAATT
>JAJEKB010008402.1:0-14916 GCA_022393335.1 Macrotrachela quadricornifera | reverse complement strand
TTTATTTGTCATAGGTGAATTTATTTATCAAATAGTAATTTAAAAAACAGAGGTCGCAACGAAACAAATTAATTTTTATATTATAAAAAAGAAAGAAAAACTTTCAAAATTGACAAATTTTTTTGTTGGTTAGAAACATAAATATTGAACTAAATAAGAATATATAAATAAATAATCAAATAAAATAAAGAAAAAATCATTAATAAATATGATTTTGAAATATTTGGTGTTTTATTACAAAAATCTCTATTTGAACAACAATAAACAGATGTAACACCAATAATATCTGATGTTGTACAACTTGAACCACCACCAGAACGATTAATTACACCATTTACACGTACAGTTTTCTAAAAAAAACAAAAACGAATTTTGTTTTTAAATTAAAAATCTTCTATATAAACTAACTCTACAATAAGTTTGATTTGAAACTGAAAGATTATTCGTTGCTGTTGCATTAAATGGATCACCACAAGCTATACTATCCAAATTGGAACAGACTGTACAATTAATTGTATTTGTTTCATGTATAAACACTATTTTATAATTTAAATAATAATTATTTTAATATCACACTTACTTAATAAATATATTAATAAAAATATTCTATCAAACATTTTAATAAACTTGTACAATTTTTTTTTTCTACAATCAAAATTTTATTCACAATGAGGTATATACTGATGTAAATTTTTTTTTTTTTTTTCTTGTTCTGTTCGATTCTCATATGTATCGTCACTTTGGTTACATTTGAAGAAATTTTATTTTATATTCAAACAAATACTTCTTTTTTTTATTATAAATTAAAATAAATCATTCCAAGAGAAAAACTCATTAGAAAATATTGAATTGTTATTTTGCTTGTTCGATTACAAAAATCTGTTTGACAACATGTTTGATAAGCATTTGATGAATACCAATAGTCTGAACATGATGAACCACCAGATCGATATACTGTTCCAATATAATTTCGTTTCTATTTTATTTAATTTAGAAAATTTTATTAATTAAATAAAAATACTAACGATACAATAAGTATTTGCTGAATTTGTTCCAGTTGTTGTTACACCAGAACCAAGAGAATTAAATGGATCATTACAACCTGTTGATCCAGAACATGAATAACAATTAAGACATTCAATTAATATAGGATTAACTAGAAGAAAGATTTATTTATTTTATATATAAAAAAATTTTTCTTACCAAGAAGAAAAATAAGAATTAGTTTTAGCATTTGAGCTTTTTTATTTTTATGACGATTGAAAATATTTTTCAATCTTTATAAACTCAAATAAATCAGCATGTTATCATCAATTCAATAATTGATCACAACAGGGAGAATATGAAAAAAAGGAAAGATTTATTTATATAATAGATTGGCAAATTCAAAATTGTTTTTTTCTATACGAATTTTCGAAAAAACTATTACTGTTAAAATAGCGTTAAACTGATATATTATTCTCTTTCTTGCAAAGAAGAGCCTAGTAAGAATAAATTTGAAGATGCTGATGACGCAATCGTTCCACCTCCATCTCGTTTATAAATTGATCGCTGGACGGCTGCATCTAAGTCATAGGAACATAGTAGTAGCTAAAATTTCTCCAAGTCAATCAATTTTAACGTCTTCGAACAGTATCTGTACATTTTTTTGCGCTAAACCAAAAGTAAAAACAGAAAGTGGCGCCGGCAGATTGATTCACTCAAGAGAATATTAAATTTCATTAAATTCACTACTAGTACTTAATTGGCAGAGCACTCAACGGGGAAACAGCTAAAATCAGATTTTTTTTCTGACTTGCTTTAGTTTTTATTTATTTTATTTTTGGGTCAACATGTAAACTTTCTTTGATATAAGTTTGAGGTATGATTGTTGGGGAGCCAGATTCACGGACTTATCCGGCGGGGTCCTTTAAACTATGATTGAACAAGAGAAGGTTTAACGTTGTCATCAATGCGCATACCACGAAATAAGCAGTTGCTAGCGTTCGAAAAACATTCTGATTCAGGCATACCTTGATCGTTGTCAGAGTTTGATGATGTTGAATCACATTCAGGCTCATAGCTGTTTAATTCAGTATCTGATTCCGCGTCAGAGTCAGAAGACTCTGTTGGATTTGAATCATCAGCTTTGTTAAAAATAGGAACATTCAGCGATGCTAGAAGTTCACATGCGCCAGCAAATGCATGTTGGACTATATGTTCAATATCATCGCTGGATTAAGAACTGGAAATGCGAACAGGAGATTTGAATCTCTGTAATTTTATTTGTTTATGGTGACGAAGAAAATGAAATGGAAAGTAGGATCAGATTCTGCTTCACTTTTTGATTGTCTGGAGAACGAATAACTTCTCGACACGTCGTAAAAATTCAGCTACAAAAAAGTTTATAACAGATGAGAAAGGTTCTGACATAGACTGAGCTATTCAAAGCATAGATTCACATGATTGGGAGCTGAACAGCTAAATACAAAGACCTTCCGACAGTAGTTGATTACTAATGACGAGAAGGATGATGTAGGTCATGACATGTGCGTTCCTTTCAATTGGCTAAATAACAGATAATATTTAATGATGCAGATTTCAGAAGAAAAATGTTTAGAAGCAGTATAAAGCTAGAATAGTCATCTAATTTAAATACAACTACTAGTAATAAAATAAACAATGGTTTTGAAAAGTCTCAAATATCCTAGAGCATATATTTCAGTTGACAATGTGATACGATTAACAAGACCATTAGTTAACTATTTTGTGGAATAAAACCTACATAAAAAAAATACGTAGTAGGCTGTCGGCCGATGATACTTCTTGAGTTTTCAAAAGTTCAACAACAACATCACCACGTGCTTGTTGAATAAATTGATTAAAATCAGTATCATGAAGAAATAGCACATTTTCAGGAAAAATCATAGTAGTTGACATTTTTATTGATCAAAATAATATCGATAATCTAGATGATTGTTTAAAAAGTTTATGAATAGTGAATATTAAGAAATTAAACATATACTATCGAAATAGTTGTTTTCAGAGAAAAGAAGCCAGAAATTTAGTACGAAATTTTTCTTTTCTTTAGAACAATATGTCAAAGTCAAAAATACTTTTCTATTCTTTACACAAATGGAGAAATATTTTCGAATTCAACCGCTGTGATTTTCCTATCATAAAGCTAGTCTTTATATTTTCTAAGGGATCTATATTTTTTTATGTTGTGTTGTGTGAACATTTTTGACATATCTTTCAGTCGATATTAATCATGATGATAGTTTATAAAGATAGTTTTATTTCTAAACTATACGTTTTCTTTTTGTCGATTGATCAACACAAGAAGCAAATGCACCATGACGTTTTCGGGTCAATGAACTTGCCTTGTTGTCATTGATAATCAAAGAATGAGAATTTTGAGAAGAATCAAGTGGCTCTATATTGTCTGCTGTATTTGTAGTGGAGAGCTTATTTTCCATCATTGCACATTTTCCTGTCTTTGGATAACGATAAAAGTTGGACATCTGAAAAAATAAAAATATTTTTTTTATTTTCTTTGAAATTTACACAATGAAAAAAGTTTCGGTAACCACCATCTTCATGTGGTACTAATGGTTTTCTTTCTCTTTTTACCAGAAATTGTTTTTCTATTATTTATTGAAACTACCATAATTAAATGAAAATGATAATCAGAAAAAGTCATTCCCGCGCTTCTCAATATATTTGATATTCACATGTGGAACACTCCAATCAAAAATGTTTTATTTGAATTTTTCATGTTGCAGTACTTCACAGATTAATAGGAAAGAAAAAAAATAAAGACTCAATTTAATGAATGTGTCATGTTTTCAAAATTGATTGAATATGTATGCATGTTTCAAAGTCTTTTTATAATTAAACACTAATAGAAAGCTACTTCAATTGTTAGTTACAAGAAAGAAGTCGATTCACTGTTTTACAGATTGGCTAGCTTATCAGCAGCGATATATACTCTAAAATGAAGAGTTTCTGACATTCAAATACATATCTATTGAAAGATGTGTATTGAATACAAATGTTTCAGCTAATCAAAACGTTTACAATTGTTAAAAATTCAATCATCATTTACGAGAAAACTACTAAAGATTCATATCAGCATCTTTATCTGGTAATTTTATGAACTAGTTTTAAGATTGATTTAACATCACAGACACATCGAATAAAAGCTGTATCAGGATTGGCAGCAACATTAACACTATAATCTACCCCCTTGGAGAAGACTGAAATTTGTATTAAAAAATTTCTTCACGTTCTGTTCGACCCGTTCATTTATAATTAAAATAATTCGTTTACTTTGATAATCAATGGACGTAATAACATCGCCTGAAGTAGTATTTGATTACGAAGATACTATTACTGTACTATTGCTGGAAGTATTTGTATTAGTTGCAGAGCAAGTGAAAGAATCATGAAAACTTCTGCTTTGTCTTACTGTTTGAGTCATTTCGTCTCTTTTCTTTGTCAAAAGCTCAGACAAATAGGAGAATGAGTTCTTGATACCAGGAAGAACAGTATAACTATTATCATCAAGTTTAAAACAAATCGATTCTTTATAAGGAACTAAAGCAGCTGAATCTAGTTTAAGAATACCGAGAACGTTGCAGCAGCTCAAATAAATATCTGCATTGCTGATTTCTTGAAAAACAATGAAAAATATTATCTGGTACATGACTTGTAATGATAAAGGACCTTTTTGACATAATGAAATGTTGGATAGAAGTTTGAAATATGTTACATACGTATATTGACAACGAAAGAAATAGAAAATATGAATGGATCAGTATCGAAGAATCACAAACTAAAGTTTGAATTAATTTTCAAGTCAAAATGACGTCACTAGTATATGATATATAGATACAGTTGAAAGATAACACGTAAGATCGACATACTTTTCTTCATTTTCTGTTTCATATAGTAGTAAAATATTTTAAGTTTTAAAATTCTACTGTTCTTTCAATGTTGCTGTATTTATTATTTGTTTCGATGAAACCAATGGAGTCAGGGGAAAATATTGATCCCATGTTCACATTTTCGTAATATTTCATCCATATATAGTATCAATTTTAACATATTGCATTGCTATAAAAACTTCGTACTATAAATATATAGGGCACCCAGGTGAAAATTATAATGAAACAGTTGATATATCAGCCTGTCCAAGCGTGACGGAATCACGTTTTTTCACCTTGCTGCCCCCAATATCCCGATTAAATGAAGTCGGATAAGGTTGCAATGTTTACAGGCTATGTAAGTTGGGTTCCCCTATACATGCTGTAAGTTTCATAATATTTCAAGTTTCTGTACTTGTTTTATGATTGAAACATGGGTACGTGACGGAATCACCAAAGCTGGAACTGCGCTTTGAGTGTTGCTCAAAGAATCAAAAAATTTAGCTCAACTATAACTGCAATGAAAACATTTTTGTTATGAAAGTTATAGCTCTGACGACGAGCCATACATACGAAAATAGAAAATTCGAACAATACGCAACACTGAATTTGTAGGCAGAAAAAAGCGCTGTGACGGAATCACCATTTTCGTGACGGAATCACGTTTGGGAAATGACTATATTTTTTAACTTTTATTTTCTTGGGAAATTTGAAGATGGTCCTACTGAATAAACAACTAGATATAGTATGTGGAAAAGCAATTTAGAAAAACATTTTAGGTCATTGTTCTGATAAGTAAAAAGTTCTTTTTCGAAAGTGTGAAATATATACTAGACATTGTGACTGGAGAGATATTGCATGTAAATTGATATTAGTTCCAACAGAACTTTGAACAGTTAATCTCACCGATTTGGCTGATCTTTTAATAGGACGTAGACTCAGCAAAGTCAGGAAGAAACTAAAAACCTCAGCTTATAAAGAGAAGTTCTCGAGATATAGGCGTTATAAGTATAGCTACGCAGTTATATCTACAGCATTTTTCACAGCAATATTTTTCAGTAAATTTTTATTTTTTTAAAGAACGATATGAGATAAAACAGAGATCTGTTTACCATAGATACTATAAACTATTCGCTATCTTTTCACAGTATTGAAAGTGCTTTATTGTCTGATAATTTTTAGTTCATACGATATACAATTTTCGGAAACTATGGTCACGTTTAATAAGGAAAGTTGACTGAATCAACATGATGGATTAGTTTCAGAGCAGCCTCATTTGAAAGACTCATTACAATGTGTCGAATAGAAACGAGCGAAAGTTTTGGATTTAGATTTTGCTTTGCATGAGCTTTCATTTGAATCACATAAATCAGACATCTATGCAAAAATCGTCAATTTCTATAGTTGGAGTCGTATGACTAGTTTGGTTTTTTGATGTTGTTCGAAAAGTATTTTGAATCAAATTTCAATCTCACAAATATTTGGAGATAGCATGCGATACATCCTGATATGTTCTTTTAGATATTACTGCTCACAAGCTAATTCACCACGCTGATTCAATCAACTTGCCTTATTAACATGACCATGCCTTCTAGAAATAATATATCGCATCGACTAAAAACTATCAGACAATAAAATACTTTCAATATCATTATACCTATACTTGCTACTTCTATATCCCTGGAACGACTCCTCTGTATGAGCTAAAACTTTTAGTTTTTTCCTAACTTTGCTAGATCTACAGACTATAAAAAGATCAGTCAAATCCGTGAGAGCAGTTGTGCAAGGTTCTACTGGAATCGTTCGTGCCTTACATACAATGTCTCCTGAATGGTTTCTTCAAACTATGTGAGAAAAATAATTAAAAACCATCATATAACAACTCCAAAACTAGCTGATTCGGTTTTACAATCACTTGTAAACGTACTAATATCCCCTTAGGATCATAATTTCAGAGTAACATAATAATTCCGAGTTCTGTGTAAAAAATCTAATCATTCGATAGTGATTCCGTCACGTTCCTCATGATGACCTAGAACGTTTAGAAAAATATTCAATCCGCTTTCTAAATAGAGCGCAAAAAACTGTATTTAGACCACTGCTTTTTGGAATAAAAAAAGAAGCACTACAGACGAAAAATGAATTATAAGTAATTTTCGTGACGGAATCATCTTCATCAATGTATGAAGTTTACAAACATAAATAAATTTCTGAAGAAACAACGAAATATATTTCTCTTTTCATGATTATATAGAGTATTGAAAGAGTCGTTAATCTATTTGAGAGGTTTCGAACAAATCATATTTATTAATGTGAAAAATCCAAAAATTAAAACTCATGATAAACAGTGACTTGTACGGCTTCTGAGGCACACTTCGCTCATAGCTTTTATTTTGCTAAAGAATACCGTAACTATGTAAATAAAAAATGCATTTCCTTGTGTTATCGACATCGCTCTACACGATGGTTATGTTGGTTTCGGTTAATTGAATAGGTCAACTTCGCCCACTAAGGCATACTGCTACGTGGACTAGCTGATATAGAAGAAAAGAGACGAAAACAAGAGATAATTTTCATTGATTTTTTGGAATTTCCTGATTTTTTTGATTTTCTATTTTGATTTAAAACGAAACAATCAGCTGCTTCCTCCTTGGTAAAATCCATAATGGTCTAGTGCAGACTAATAGAACTATACCCAAGCAATTTGATGATAGTTGTTAGGATATGAGACATTCTTTTTTCTTTTTTTCCATCTTTTCTTCGTTCTATCATCATATATAGATGACTCGAACCTTACTTGACTTTTGTTGTCTCTCTCTCGTCTGTATGATCATGGATTCTTCCTATCATTCTATTTTTTTCTTTTTCTCACCTTCTTCACGAGTGCGGGTTTATTCCATCACTTTTCTGGTCATAATTTTTCTATCCTTGTTATTTTCTTCGGATTTTTTCTGATATATGTTATAATATGTTTTTTCCCCGTTTCATTGGTATATATAGAGTATATTTTTCTGAATAAAGGGGAGGGAGTTGGTATCAAGCATTCTAACTATAGTCATGGAGATCATTGAACTCTTCTCTTCAATTTTCGCTTTTCTGGTTGATCCTACCATTAAGCATTATGCATTTAGTACCATCCCTTTCAATCCTAGTTCTTCTTTTTTTTTCGCTCTTCTCGTTCTCTTCGTTTCTTTCTGCATTCTTTGCATCGATTAATATTATATTCGTTTGTTATATTTTTTTCTTTCAGTCGCTCTCTCGTCTCGGGTGATGTAATCTGATTGTGTTACCTTAGCGTAGTACTGCTTTTTTCTCTTTTGCTTTCGTTTAGCTTCTTTTTTTTCCTTTACCATTCTATTTATTTTTCTTTTTTGGGCACTCGTATGTAAGCGAATAAATAAGATATTCATTCGCTTATCTATCAAACATATGTCACATGGTATTTTCCTTTCGTTCTCCTTTATTCGTTTCTCTTTCCACGCATCACATCCCATGTAAATATTTTTTGCCTTAAAACGCGTCTGAAACGCGTTTTATTTGCGTGTGAAACGGTAAGAGTGAACGCGTCTCCAGTGAAACGCTCGAAGCATCTGAACGCGTTTCAAAAAGATGTAAAAATTTTGCAAAAATAAATTCGAATCTATCTCAAATTTGAACTGAGTCACCATCATCAGTATTTTTTCGATTGATTTAGTCTATCCTGACAAATGGATTGAATTTTACCTTAAACGATGACGATCAGATTTGAACAGATGAACCAGTGATCAGAAGTCGTTCATATACACCACTAAGCTATACTAACTCGAAATCTTTTCTCATTTAAAATAAAATATATTTGAATACAATTTTTATAGGTTAAATACTTTATTTCAATAAGCTGTACTTTTTTCGAAGTTAAGATATTTAACACATAATATGATTTTTCATTTATCTTTTTAAATAGTTTTATTATTTTTTAATAAAATAATATCTTTTTTTGTTGTCTACTACACACAAGTAATATTGTGATTTTTTTAAAATTTTATCGATCACATGATAAATAATTTTATCAAAGGATGCAATGAATAAATCATTTTAACGAAGGATTGAATAAATAAATCATCTTATCGAAAGAGTTAATGAATAAGTAATTATTCATAAAATCTATTTAGTAGAATTATATAATGAAAAGTTATTAATATTATTTAAAGAGTGATATTTAGTATAGTTTGCTAAAAGGCTTATGGATAGCTGAAAACTATTACAATATTGTTTTATTATTATTTATAGAAACTAGAAAAATATGGATTATTTACTGTATGCTTAATTGAACTTCTGTCTATTCTAAAATCATCTCGACATTCTTTATTAAGAAGTTTGATGAAGTTTAGATGAGTAAAATATATGTGAATGGATGATTCCAATCACGTAGTTAACTATTCTAGAGGAATCATTTTTGAATAAAATTGTAATCGATACACAAGAATTAAACGCATAAAAACGTGCTCAAAAATATGAGTGCATTCCAACGTGCTTGGAAAAACATTTGAAATGCGTTTGGATGCATCATGGAATAGTTTTTTCCTCTCTCTCAATATGTTATCTTCTCATATGTATTGTTCAATGGATTTTTCCATTTTCTTTCCACGGATATTTCTGACGCTAACGGATCACCCATCCTATATATAGACAGCGACATTTTAATAATAAAGAGATTTCGTATAACCACTGAACATCAGTCGATAAGACTGTAACATCGTATCTAGCTCTATGTCCCTTTAGGTTCTAATATGGGTAGAGAGAGAGAGTCAAATCGCATGTTACAAAAACAATTGTTTTTTTCTTTCGTTTTAGAGATATATATCATTTTGCGATAGCTGAAGTCGTTTTGGCCTATCAGTAGTACAGATTTTCATTCATAAAACAGATATGCCTAGTACTTCTCGATGTTGTCAACCAATAGGTTTGAAACTTTATTAATATGTGTTATGGCACTTGCTAATCAATTATAGAATTTTAGTGTAAAAATTCACTCGGAGATTCTGAACAAGAACACAAAAATTTACTTACACACAGTGGTCGTACATATGATTGAAAAAATTTTCCCAATCTTCTGTCATAGAATAGAAAATTCTTACAAGAAAATTGTGTAATTTTATCTGAATGGTTGACGACACATTTTTGCGTTCTGTTTGCCAGTATCTAGTATAATAAACACGAAACGCTTTTATATTAATCATTATGATTATTTTTTTTCTCTTCTTCCTCATTTATAAATATTAGATTTACATTACGATAAGTACTTTAATTTCTTCTGTTTTGTTTTAGCACGAAAATAAAATGTTTCAAGTTGCTTCGAGCAATACATATGACGAGAGTTTCAAAACATTTTTTGAACAGATCGATCGGTTTTTGTCTGGCCAAACTATCGATGCCGGGCCTGTCGACAGTAGATGTATGGAACTGTATACGTATGACTTTTACATAATTAACTTTTTGTATTGACTCAATGGTGATTACTTTTAGGCTGATATACCATCATTGTACAAGTGGTTTATGGGTACAAGCCGAATTAAATTTACTGAGAATAGCCACTGGCAGACGAAAATATTTACTTGAAGTTTGCAGATATTCAAGACACCATGCTGTTGGTGGTGAATTATACTATCGACTTGAAAATTATTTAATGAATGCTGCTGAAGAAATTTATCAAGTAAGTTAGTTATTTGCATTCTACTCAATGTAGATTCAAAGATGTGAATCATGTACTTTCGAAAAACTTTTATTTTTCCCCAACAAAATCCATTATTTTTGCAGAAAAAAGATTTTGCATGCTCCAATTCTAAAAAAATATGTATGTACACTTTCCATCTCAGAAAATTTCTCTTCGGTCCTCTCTGCTTGATTTTTCTATTCTCTACATTGCTGTTTATATTGAATATTTCACTCTTGATTTTATAATAATAATGATCATGATAGAAAAAACAAAACGAATGTTTAAATTCATTATTTAAATTTGTCTCAAAGATAAAAGTGTACTATCATATTGATTGAATTCTCTAGACCAAAAAAGATATAAAAACTACTAGATCTTTTTTGTAACAAAAAACAGAAGAGCTTTAGAAGAAATAATGTCAATTGGGAAAATTTAAGTTGATTTACTATGAATATGAAAAATCAATCTGTTTTCATTTAGATGAACCATAACAAGGTAGACGAAGATCTACTTCTATTCTATGTAAATGAATGGAAAAATTACCAATATAAAAGCCGTTTATTGGCCGGTGCTTGTCACTATCTTAATCGACATTATGTGAAACGCGCATATGACAGTGGTAGTAAATCTGTCTATGAAGTTTTTCCAGTAATTTACATTTATTTCCTTTGATTTTTGATTGAATGAACTGTACTTTTAGTTAACAATGTTAATTTGGCGAGAAATTCTTTGGAAACCTCTCCAAAGTAAACTAACAAATGCAATTTTTTATTTGATTCAATCATATCGTCAAAATCAATCCACTAATATTAAACTTATTGATGATATCATCAAAAGTTACGGTAATAATGATATATTGATTATCTATAAAAAAAATTTTTCTCTGACATATTAGAAGCGATAGAATTTCCTGAAGATATGTTCATATGGATTGATGATGAAGAAATAGAAGTATCAAAAGAAAATATCTATAAAAAGTATTTTGAAATACTATTTCTTCAAAATACTGAACAATATTACCAATCACAATCAACATTTCATTTCCAGCACGGTTCTCTTTTCGATTATCTGGAAAAGGTTTGAATTTTTTTAGACATTTTTAACAATTTATTATTTCTATTGAATAGATAATTCCTTGTATTAATAATGATATGAAATATATTTATCCATATCTACTCTCATCAACACAACAAGAGATGATGAAATTGATTAATGAAATATTTTTAAATGATCATTTGAATCTTATTTATGATGAAATTGACAAATTAATTGAAAAAGAAGATTTTCAAAGTAATTATTTACAATTGATTATTATTGAAAAATGAATAAAACTATTAATAATATAGATTTGAAAACAATTTATCAAGCAATCAAATATATATCAAACATCAGAGATAATGTAACAGATAGAATCGAAAGTAGCTTTTATCAAATGGTTATCAAGAGAATCGAATGTACTAAAGAAACTACAATTAATGTATAATTAATCAGCTTTTTCAATAACTTCTATTCTTATTTCTCTTAATATTAGGATTCAAAAGAAGTCTATCTTCAAACAATTCTTAATCTTCATAAAAAATTCTCAGAACTTCTACAAGAACGTTTTAGTAATGAACAAGATTTTATTGTTGCTCGTGATAAAGTAAAACATGTTTTTTTTGTTCAAAACTTTGTCATCTGTTAAGATATCATTTTAGATTTGGGTTAAAATTATCAATAATGATATTGCCAGGCAAACAACTCAATTACCTGAATTATTAGCTCAATGTTGTAATGAATTACTTCAAAAAGGGTTTGTTTAAAATTAATTCATAGTATCAAAAATTGATTGATCGTTTTTGTTTTTATATAGCAGTACAGCTATTGAAGAAACTGATTGCCAAGAACAATTCAATCAAATAATGGTACTGTTTTAGTTTTATTTATTTATTTATCTTTTCGAATAATGCTTTTAGATCATCCTAAATTATATTGAAGATAAAGATTTAATTGAAAATTTTTATCAAGAAATGTTTCGAATACGTTCAATAGATCAATTAAATACTTCATATGTTTATGATAAACCAAATATTTTAACGTCAGAAGTAAATAATTAACTTATTTTGATGATTGAAAAAATAAATTTAAACTATTGTTTTTTTTTATGTTAGGATGAAAACATTCTTCATTTTTATACATATCAATGGGAAAAATATCAGATTTCGACTAAAAGTGAATGTGAAAAAAAAGATTCTTATCAAATATTTTCTGTAAGATTATTTATTCAATTTCTATTCTTAAATAAAAGTTCAATTTTAGATAACCATCAATATTTGGGAAAAAGTTTTTTTTCAACCGTTAAATAAACAAATAACACAAATTTGTCTTAATTTAATTAAATCTCAACGAAATTTTAAATCTATTGATACTAATTTAATTAGTAAAGTTATTCAAAGTTATAGTAACATAAAACAATTAAGTTATTTTTTTCTTAATTATTTATCCAATATTTTTAGTGGCACTTGATTGTACTGAGAATTCCACTAAAAATAATCAAATGGAATCACCAACACTAACAATCTATAAAGACTTTTTTGAAGTACAATTTCTTCAAGATACAGAACAATTCTATCAATCAAAAGCACCAAATTTTCATCTCCATAATTCTGTTACTGAGTGTTTGGAGAAACTAGCACAATGTCTTGATGAAGATATTCAACGTGTACAATTATATATACATCCATCAACATTACCAATATTGACTAAAAAAGTTGAAAAAGTTCTTATTCATGATCAAATTGATGTCATTCATGCAGAAGTAAAAATACTTCTTTGTAATAAAAAATGTCAAGGTAAACACATATCTATATCTTAAAAACCTACTAAATACATTTGATTTTGCCATAGATTTGGCTATTTTATTCAAATTAATCAATCGAGCACCAAATACGATTGATAAATTAAAGGAAATAGTTGAAAATTATATTTATGATATGGGTATAAATGCTTTAAAATCTATTAATGAAACTGCACTTAATGTAAGTCTCGATTTTATTAATATAGTTATGAGTCTTTATTCTCGTATTTTTTTTTCTATATTTATTAGTATCCAACAATTTATGTTGAAACAATTATTGATATTCATAAGAAATGTTTGAAACTTATACAAGATGTTTTCAATAATAAATCCGATTTTTTTGTTGTTCTCAATCAAGTAAAGAATATTTGTTTAACTTTTTTATCATTTTACTATTAAGTATTTCATATTTTAGGCATGTGCTAAATTTATTAATAAAAAGCCAGTGACACAACTAGCTGGTAGTACAATAAAATCAACTGAAATACTAGCTCGATATAGTGATATACTTTTACGAAAAAGGTTTGTTTCAATTTACTTTTGAACTAATTCACAATATTTAGATGATCTCTTGTAGAAATAAAAGTGTTGAAGAAACTGATCTTGATGAAAAATTCAATCAAATTATAGTATTATTTCATTTTCTGTTCTTCAAAAATATATTTATTTATATTTTAGATTGTTTTCAATTATATAGAAGATAAAGATATCTTTTTAAAATTCTATCAAAAAAAGTTAGCAAAACGATTAGTTGGTCAATTAAGTGCTTCAGATGATTATGAAGAATCAATGATTTTAAAACTAAAAGTACATCTTTTATATCAATACAACATTTGATTTGTTGCTTCTTTTTAGCAAATATGCGGACATGAATATACATCAAAACTACAAATAATGTTTCAAGATATTAGAAGTAGCAAAGATTTAAATGATCAATATGGAACATCTGGTAAAAATGAAGATTCTATTAATATAGGTATGCATGATCCTAACATTATCTGTCTATAGATTTGATTGATTTTTATAGATTTTTCGGTAATCGTAATGACTTCTAATTCATGGCCATTTTCACTTCCACCTAATATTGTTCTACCAATAGAAGTAAGATTTTAATAACAATTTCTCATATCTATGTGTATATGCTTGCATTTTAGATAAGCCAAATAATTGATAGTTATACAAATTTTTATTCTCGTCGATATAGTGGTCGCAAACTTATGTGGCTCTATCAACATTCCAAAGGAGAATTAGAAACATTATTTAGTAAAACAAAAAACATTTTAAGAGTTTCAACATATCAAATGACTATTTTACTTTTATTTAATGAACAAACAATTTTGATTGTTGAACAAATCCAAGATAAAACACAAATTCCAAATAAAATTTTATTTCAAGTTTTATGTACTTTATTAAACAGCAAATTACTAATAAGTGAAGAAATTAATATCGATGAACTTGATGAAGATTTGAAAGAAAGT